>JARJLF010001396.1:0-80033 GCA_029378395.1 Mycena leptocephala
TCCACCCCCGAATCGCTCGCGCTCCCCGCGCCCGCACCGTCCGCGGAGACAGCGCGCACCTTCGCGCGCCCGGTGCGTTCTTGTAAAAGACGACGTCGCCGGTGTCTTCGACGAACTGTGGGTGGGGTGTCAGCCGCGCGTGCAGGCGGAAGAACAAACGGAAGAACGAAAACACAAACAAAACACACCTTACACTCCCTAAACACCCTATACATCTCCGCCCACCCCCCCGCGCCGCCCTCCCAGCGCACGCCCGCCGGCTCCAGCACGCGCGTGCGCAGCGCCGCCGCCGCCTCCCACGCATTATAGTGCGGGATCTTGCTGCACACGTGGTGCAGGACGTGCGTCTCCGATATGCCGCACGTCGCCCACGCGCCGACCCACCCATGAACACGCCCGCGTCGCCGAGGAGGCTGCGGTCGAGCGTGGCGAGGGCGCCGCGCGGGAAGGTGTGCTGCGGGGCGCGGTAGTGCGGGAGGAGGGGGTCTGTGTGCTGGAGGAAGGTGATGAGGACGAGCCAGTGGTTGACCCTGGGTGGTAAGTGGGCGTTAGCTGGTTTGGACATGAAGAGGGGAGGGGAGGAAGGAGGAGAGAAGGAGGAAGGAGGAGAGAAGGAGGAAGGAGGAAGGAGGAGAGAAGGAGGAAGGAGGAGAGAAGGAGGAAGGAGGAAGGAGGAGAGAAGGAGGAAAGAGGGAGACGCACCACAGATACGGCTGCACGTACACCACCGCCACGGCGCGCCAGCCATAGACCCACACCGCCGCGCCGAGTCCGAGAAGCCAGAGAGCGACGCCCACGTCGGAGAGGAGGACGTCGAGGTATTGGTGTGGGGAGAACATCACGGCTCTGGGGGTGAAGTCTGTGTTTGTGTTCCCGTCAGTGGGGCGAAATGAACGTAAGAAGAGGAGAGCGCGCACGGTTGGTCCCCTTGGGGTACCGCCGCTGGCCGGACGCGTTCTTGAGGATGTACATCGGCCAGCCCAGCAGCTACGTGCCACGTTAAGAATAAACAATGCAATTGCGACACGCGGGACTGACGAGGAAGGTCGCGACGCCCAGGCTCGCGCCGATGGGTGAGTCGCCCAGGGCGTCCCAGAGCTCCTTCTGCACTTCCGCAGAGGCGCGCGCGCCGAGACGTTCGGCGGGGGAGGCGGCGGAGTCGAGTGGCGGGAGGCCCTTGTCCGCGCGTGTGGAGGGCACCCAGACTTGGTCCTGCGTCATGTGCGCGGTGCTGGCGTGGTGCTTGGCATGGCTAGAGAGGGAATAAGTACGAGTGGTGAGAGGGACGGAAGGAAAGACGTACGTGATGCGCCAAGAGTGATACGGGACGCCGAGGCTAGGTTAATCTCACTCAGCGGCATAGAGAAGAACAAGTGCAGGGCTCACGCAGAGTGCAAAATCCATCCAACGGTGTTATTGATCAGCTTCGACTCGGAGTACGCTTGGTGCCCCGCTTCGTGTCCTAAACAACTCTTGATAAATATCGAATCATTTTCTGAGAGGACAGAGCATACCGATGACCCAGATGCCCGTCCCAAAGAGCCCCGCCCAGAAACCGTACAGAGCCCACAGCGCGAAGCGCGCGAGCGGATACACGAGCGGGTGCGGCGCCGTGAACGTCTCTGCGTTGATGAACGTGTCCGCGTAGACTGCGGTTTTATATATTGCACCGATGATGGACAGGTGGCCCAGCCTGCGAGCGTATAAGTAAAGTAAACGGGAACGGGAATGCGGCGCGGGTGAAGACCTACATGTACATGGTCGACTTGAGCGCAGAGCGCTTGAAGCAGTGCGCCCTGGCGTTGTATCGGTGAGTATTGCGGACTAAAAAAAATGGAGGCAAACGTACGGAATAGCATCGAGCAGCTGCTTCACGGTCAAGTCGGGGACGACATACACCCCCAGCTCGTCGGTCGTGTCTGACATGGTCGTAAGATGGACGTTGGGGAACAATTCATTACTTTGGGGTGGCTCGGGCCAGATGGGTGCAAACGACAAGAGGTGGGCGGCCGAAAGAGCCGAGATAGCTTTGCAGTGCCACAGGAGGCCGGTCCGACTTCATTTGTTTCGGTTAATTGTGATGTAGCTCTCTCATTTCTACACGTATCGCAAAGTAGAAATGGTAGACCCCCCCGTAAGTATATGCTGTGAATGAGCCTGCGGCTTCAATTTTATTTAAATTTCGCCTCCGAGTTTTCTTTGCTTGAATTGATCGCTTCACTACTTTCGGCGAATTCGGTCCGTACACACCAACTGCGTCATGCGCGTCATGGCTCCTTTTCAATTTTTATTTCTTTGTCTGTCTTTTGAGTGCGGACAACGGTCCGTACGCCTTCGGACCGACCCACCGCTCGCGTGGACCCCCCCTCCCAATTTGAAATTGAGGGGATTTCTGAGCATGATCACGGACTTTCTGTCCGCCCACCTCTTGGCAAACGAGTTCAAACTCGTGTCAACTCGTGCAGTGCTTGCAGATGCGTCACGCGTGCAGAACAACTTTGCACGCAGCACGCTTCCCAGTGCAACACCGATTTTGCGCCAATGCAGGATTCTGTTACCTTTCACTTGACCTCATTCCATTAAAATTCTGCACGATTGCATCGTGCCCGACCCTGTGGCAGTTCCCCACCAGGTTCAGCATCGTTCCGGTGTGACCGTGCAGCACTTGCTCTGCACTCGGGGTCATGAAAGCCCCACTAGTGCGCAACCTTGGGGACTTCAATGTTGAACTTCAGTTAATTTATTTTTCCAGGATCCTCGCCTACCGTGCCCAAAAATTCACTACAGGTTGCGAGCCTCGTGGGTCACACTCTATTCGTCGCGAAGCGGTCAAGCAAAATATGGTCTAGATTCAAACAGACACAATGAAGATGGCTAATTCAGATCCAGATCCAGACACAGTCCTTAAATTTCGTCAAGACTTGCCTCTGCCTTCTGAATCAGCACTGGTCCAGAAGGAATTTAGATATGAGCAGTACAGTAAGGTGTGGGCACATTTTATTGACGCGTATATCAACCGGGACCGGCTCTGCCGATGATAGGCTATACATGTGGACGAGAAACTTCAAGTGGCAAGAATAGAGAAAAAGGAAGCACTAGTTTCCAATTGGGTCAATTATCGAATCGATGTACATCTGGTAGCTATAGGTCATGTTCAAGTTTTAAATTTGTGGAACCAGTGCTGAATGCGTTTACACGCGAGCTGCGGCTGCCAGCCGCAGCTCGCGGATACTCCAGAAGTAAGGCCGCTGCATGGAGCACTTGAATGCAGAGAATGTTCTAGTCCATGTGATATTCAGACAGCATCGGAAAGAGCGAGCGTGCACGAATCTGAACGAATCTGAACGAGATTGAACGGAAGCACGCACTTTTGTCCAATAATGGCCGCCATACAAACCATCCCCGCATGAATTAAATATGAATTTCGCCTGCGCTTGCACGCAGCATTATTCGTCGGACCTCGATAAAGTGTGCTCTTGAAATTACGCCCTTCAAGTTCAATATGCGACAATTAGTGATGGGAAAGTTCGGTTCAGTTCGGTTCAGAGCCATTTTTTCCGAACCCTGAACCTGAACTCCGGTTCGGGTTCGGACATTTGCTGAACCCTGAACCTGAACCCGCGTTTAGGTTCAGTTCAGTTCTAGTTCGAACCGAAAGTCTGAACCGAACTTTCCCACCACTAGCGCCGACAACGTAACGGTTAAGCATGGTGGCTAATGAATAGGATCAAGTCAGAGATGGGCGGCAGTTAAAGTAGTGCAAACAAAGGGTCGACAAATGCGCAACTTGGAAGGCATTATTTTGGTGGTCGAATTCGAAGGAGAGTGGTTTCTGACACTCACGGCTTGCTCAGGGCAAGAATTGCGCCTGCAGAAAAGCTAGACCATGTGCTCTGTAGCCAGCTGCATGTTGCTGCTGGTCGAGGTAAAGACTCAGAGTGGAAAATCTGCCAGGCCCATGAGCTACACTGTGAAGAACTTCAAGTGCGTATTCGTCAAATATTCATGGCTCGACTCTTGAGGTGCCACAGAAAAGGCTTAGGACTCAAGTTAGGAGTGGCGAACGTTTCAATAAAACATATATATCGGAAACGGGTTTTCTTTCGACATCCAGCTCGCGAGATGTCGCGGAAAACTTGGCAACAAGAACAGAAATGGTCACGAAGTCACGTCACAGATCAGCGCGGCAGTGATTCCGGCAAATGCCGCGAGTTCGGCATTACCGCTCTGAGGCCAAAGGACATCTAGAAACAAAGGGCGAGGATTGGCTGTTCAAAAAAAAAATAGATCCCAGGACTTATGACAAGAAAACCATTTCTGTAAATTAGATTCATATATTGCTTGCCGCTTGCCGCGAAATGCCGGGTCCTGACGTGATCGCCTCACGAACTCTGAATATATTTCAATCTGCGTAAATACTTTCTGGATACCCTTGAGGGGTATTAAAAGATGAGTCGTCACACCCACAAGGCAACTTTGAGATGTATCGCCGGGTGACTGCACTACATATATTAAAAATTTAATTGAACGAGAATTACAGCAATACAGGTTTCGGCCAAATGTTTCCTTTTGCCAAAGAAAAATAAATAAAATTTGCATAGAAAAGGCAGAGCGCAACAGAACGGGTTCGATACAAAGCCACTATGATAGCGTGGAAAACAAGTCGAACAAAAAAAAAAAAAAAGGAGAGAGAGCCATATATATTGACTAGACGCTAATCCGAGGCGTGAAAAAGGGAGGGAAACGCCGAGTTGAAAACTCACACGTAAGATTGTTGGGGAATACAAGGAACATCAGGATGATGACCTGGTGCATGTCTGCCTATAGACGGGTGAGTTTAAATACACCGATTCAAGTCACTGGCGAACTTACAGCATTGAACACTTCTGAGGAAGGTTTCAGTCGCGTTGATATCGTCCGTGAATTTGCGTTGACGTTCGGCTTCGACAATGAGCTATCGAAGGGGATTTTTTTATCATCGTGAAATGGGTTCCAATCATACACGCCCGCACCTGAACAGTGATCCTGATCTTTTTCACGCCTTTCCCGCAATCGGCGATGTCTCTGGAGAGCAGCCGGTATTTCTTCCAGGTGAAGGTATTTGTTTCCAGGATGCGGCATTGGATCATAGACGCCGAGCGCTTAATTCTATAGCAAAGGTGGTAAAGGTAAGCGCCGCGGACGAAATGAAAAAAAAAATGCAACTTACTCCAGCAGACGTACTCCTTCCGTTGTGAGACTGAGCAGGTCTCGCGAACAGAGTGCTTTCGCATTCTGAATAATTTTCTCCGTTTTGTTGATCGTGTCGTCAAGCTGGCTGAGCTGCACCGACGGGCGCTTCAGATGAAGGACATAGATCAGAGCTAGACCGGCGGCGATGCCGAGGGCACTGTAGCGAAGGGTGTCATTTGGGATTAAAGAAAGGGACCCAAAGAAGAGTGGGGAAAGCAGCTGAGAAACGTTGTCGCGCATATTGGCAGGGCAAGCTCGATATGAATCCCCCCACTTGTGTCGACTTTAAAGCTTGATGTGGATGCCCCACATAGTGTCGACTTTATGAATCACAACCGACAATTCTCAAACAGGCAATTAACCGTCCGACGTCTGGGAGATTCCGTAACAACATTGCTCGTTTCGGTAGAGTCGAGAGTTTGAGCGATACGACCGCTGTCAAGTATTTTCGTCTTCGCTGGATTCTACCGCGATTTTCGCAGGGAGCATTACGTGGGACTATCCGTTGAGCTGTCAGATACGGATTGCCTAGTGAGTAGGGCATTGATAGTTGTCTCTCAAGGCGGGTCGGGATCATCATGTTTTTGGTCTAGGCGCAGTGGCCATTAACAGCCATCTCATATCTACATGTAGATCAGCGATTATTTTGGCCTAATGACGAGCCGCACGTACGACGTGTTTCCCTTCCGCCTGGCGACGTCGGCCAAGTGAAACCAAAATAAAACGCTCTGGCGTCTAAGAAGCTGTATTTGATGACAATTCCAAAATACGAGCAAAGGTCACTAACCAGTTAGTAAGACATAGCCTTCAAATGCTGTTCAGATGTTATCGATTGAGTATTAAAAGAACGCCGTCGGAGACTTGGAGCATTAAGCATTTAAAGGAACGGCGGGTCCAATCAAACATTGAAGGAATGATGCCCGAAGAAGTCGTGCAATCCAGCTTGGAAGGAAGAATAATCGAAGCTTTGTGCGCAGCAATCAGGCGTCGGAAGGAATGGCGCCATCTTGAGCACGGTGATGGTGGTGCTTTCTCGCCCTAAGTTCCTGTCGTTCTAATCTCGGAAACCAACGAGGCAACGAATGACCTACTAGGCAAAACCTGCCCGTCTCTCAGTTTTTGGCTGAACGAGTCGATGTCGAGGAGACCGGAAGCAGTTATCGGCTACCTCCCGGAGAAGCGCATACAAAGATCTCCGACATACGCATACAAAAATCTCCGACATTGATCTTTGTATGTCGGAGATCTTTCTACGCGCTTCTCGGAGACATCTTTCGGTGTGCTTCTCCGAGTCAGGAGGTCGCTATATAGTCTCCATAGTCAGACCATATATCAAGGTTTTTGAATTTGGAAAGGATAAAAAATAACCCGATATATCCAGTTGTTCGAGACCTTTGTATGCACTTCTCGGGATGTGGCCTAGCTTCTGAGACCGGTCAGTAGCATGCACCGCCGGCGACTGCTCAAATCATACCGAAATAGACCCAGTCAGTAAGTAAGCATCACGGATGATATCAGCTCATATTGCCAGGCCGCCTCGATGTGTGCGTTGAACCCTTATATTCATAGGTGAGAACTTTCCTGAGAGCGGTTCGATATGAGTACTCTGAGCCGCCAGATCCGTGGGTGGCAAGTGTGCTCAGATCATACCTGAGAACGGTTCAATATGCGTCGATGTAACCATTAACACGCCAGATCTGTAGGTGACGAATGGACTCGGATCAAGGCAGAGGTGGGCGGCAGTTGAATCAGGGCAAAGGGTCGACAAACGCGCAACTTGAAAGCCATTGTTCTGGTGGTCGAACCAAGGTTGAATTCGAAGGAGGAAGTGGCTTCTGACCCTCGGAGCAGGAATCGTGCTTGCAGAAAAACTTGGCCAATTGTATGTACTCTGTAGCCAGCTGCCTGTTGCTACTGATGTTCTGGCCTCGGCTTGGCTTGAAAGGCATGGCTTTGGCTTTCCAAAATCAGAGGCCGGGTCATTTGGCTTTGGCTGGCTTTAGTTGGCTTTGGCCTACCGCCTGAGCCATGGCTTTTAGCACAGAATTTGGATGAAATTCAGCTTTGGCCCGAAGAAATCCCAGACCAGGCCATCCGCTAATCCGTGGCTTGGCTTTGGTTGCCATACCAAAGCCAAAAAGCCATGCCGGCTATACCTGAGGCTGGCGCTGCTGGTCGGGAGAACGACTCGGAGTGAAATGCCACAGAAGAAACTCGGGAGCAGCAAACGTTTGGCGGAAACAGATCCCCAAACGGGGCTTCTTTCGACATCCCTCGCAAGATGGCGTGGAAGCCTGGAGCGGCAACAAGGTCAGAAATGGTCACACGCCAGTGTCACATCACAGATCATAAATGCCGCGAATCGATATTACTGCTCTGAGGCCAAAGCACATCTAGAAACAAAGGGCGAGGATCGGCTGCTCAAAAACAAATAGATCCCAGGACATATGACAAGAAAACTGAGACTACTGTACCATTTCATTCAATTCTAACGGGCTGTGACCCGTGACCCAAAAACTCGAACTTGGGTTTTCGTAGCTCACCCAGGCAGAGCGTGACACCCGAAAAAAATTTGTACATCCGCCGAAAATGGCCGGGCACCTCTCAAAGAGTGGTAGAATGACCAGCTTCAAGTATAGAATAATCAGGCAACAACACAGATCACCACGGGAAGATAACACTGAAAGCGGTATATTACCTTACTTTTTTTTTTTTTTTTTTGGCCCAATCCCGTCGCCACCACCGCCAAACCACCGCAATGAGTGGCCTTCCTGACGTCCTCAACATCGAATGAACATTTCGTGCGATCGCCGCGGCGTTCTGAACTGTACGCGCCGTGAGCGCGCGAAAATTTTGATTTTTTGAGCATTTCCCGCTAATTTTGTGACTTGTTTTGGATATTCGAACATCCCTTCGGTGACCCGTGACATGTACGAAAATTTTCGTATATTTTGACTGCTGTGACGCGTGACATACGAATTGAATGAAATGGTACAGTATCTAAAGGAGGTTAATAAATCGCTTGCCGCGAAATGCCGGGTCCCGACATGATCGCCGCACGAGCCTTGAACGCGAATATCCATGAGGGGTTTGAAAAGATGAGTCGCACCCACAAGACGACTCTGAGACGCTGGGTGACTCCATGATATTGAACATTTAATTGAACAAGAATTACGGCAATACAGATTTCGGCCAAACGTTTCCCTTGGCCAAAGAAAAATACATAAAAATTGCATAGAAAAGGCGCAACAGAACAGGTTCGATAAAAAGCCATTATGATAGCGTCGAAAGCAAGTTGGACAAAAACAGAGAGCCATATATCGATTAGACGCTAATCTGAGGCGTAAAAAAGGGAGGAAACGCCGAGTTGAAAACTCACACGTAGGATTGTTGGGGAATATAGGGAACATCAGGATGATGAACTGGTGCATGTCTGCCTATGGACAGGCGAGTTTAAATACACCGATTCAAGTCACTGGAGAACTTACAGCATTGAACACTTGTGAGGACGGTTTCAATCGCGTTGATATCGTTGGTGAATTTACGTTGACGTTCGGCTTCGACCATGAGCTATCGACGGGGATTTTTCAATCATCGTGCAATGGGTTCCAACAATACACGCCCGCACCTGAACAGTGGTCCTAATTTTCTTGACGCCTTTCGCGCAATCGGCGATGTCTCTCGAGATCAGTCGGTATTTCTTCCAGGTGAAGGTATTCGTCTCCAGGATGCGGCATTGGATCATGGATGCCAAGCGTTTAATTCTGTAGCAAAGGTGGTACCGCAGACGAAATCAAGAAAATCTGCAACTTACTCCAACAGACGTACTCCTTCCATTGTGAGAATGAGCAGGTCTCTCGAACAGAGTGCTTTCGCATTCTGGATATTTTCCTCCGTTTTGTTGATCGTGTTGTCGAGCCGGTTAAGCTGCACCGAAGGGCACCTAAGGTGAAGAACATAGATCAGAGCTAGGCCGGCGGTGATGCCGAGGGCACTGTAGCGAAGGGTGTCATTCGGGATTAAAGAAAGGGACCCAAAGAAGAGTGGGGAAAGCAGCTGAGAAACGTTGTCGCGCATATTGGCAGGGCAAGCTCGATATGAATCCCCCACTTGTGTCGGCTTTATGAATCGCAACCGCAATTCTCAAACAGTCAAGTTAATTATCTGTCGACCTCTGCTAGGAATTCCGTAACGAGATCCGTATCCTGATCGGGCTCGTCTCGGAGACACGAACGTTCGAACGATGATATCCGGCCGCTGTCGAGTATTTTCATCTTGGCTGGATTCTAGCTCAGATTTTCGCAATTACGTTGTGATCCAATTGATGGGTACTACATGGGACGATCCGTTCAGCTGTAAAATACGGATTGCGTGGGGGCATTGATAGTTGTCTCTCAAGGCGGGTTGGGATCATCATAGTTTTGGTCCAGTGGCCCCCAACAGGCTTCTAGTTTTGAGATCAGCGATGGTTTTGGCCTAATGCCGAGTCACATGTACGACGTTTTTTCCTTCTGCCTGGCGACGTCGGCCAAGTGAAACCAAAATAAAACGCTTTGGCGTCTAAGAAGCTGTATTTGATGACAATTCCAAAATACGAGTAAAGGTCACTAACCATGTAGTAAGACATAGCCCTCACTGAATGCTGTTAAGAATCAGAACGATGTTACCGATTGAGGGCAGAGAGCATTTAAAGGGGCGGCGGGTCCGATCAAACATTGAAGGAATAATGCTGAAAGAAGTCGCGCAATCCAGCTTGGAAGGAAGAATAATCGAAGCTTTGTGCGCAGCAATCAGGCGTTGCAAGGAACAGCGCCATCTTGAGCACGATGACGGTGGTTCTTTCTTGCCCCAAGTTTCGGACTCAGCGAGCCTTCCTGTGGTTCTAATCTCGGAAACCAACGAGGCAACGGAAGACCTACTAGGCAAAACCTGCCCGTCTCTCAGTTTTTGGCTGAACGAGTCTCGGCCAGCTCCGAGAAGCGCGTACAAAGATCTCCGACAAGATCAATGTCGGAGATCTCTGTAAACGCTTCTTGGAGAGAACTTCTTATGTGTCGCGAGGTGGCTGGTCTCCCTAGTCAGACCATATACCAGTATTATTATTTGAGAATTTGGAGAGGGCAAAAAATAACCTGATATATCCAATTGTTCGAGATCTTTGTATGCGCTTCTCGGGATGTAGCTTGTGCGATGTAGCCGGCTGTTTATTGCTGCTGGTCGGGAGAAGACTTGGAGTGGAATGCCACAGAAGAAACTCGGGCTGGGAACAACAAGAATTAGTGTGCATTTCATCTGAGAGGATTGAACGCGGTAATCAGGGAAATACCGGAGAGGTACTACCCGGTATATGTCTCCCTTTTCCAGCCCATGTCCGACCGCGGGAGCGGGTTCCGAGTTCGACTAGCGAAAGGCCTCGTGGAGACGAAGTCATTTCTCTTCTGGGCGCACTGCTGTTTCAATTTATCAAAAACTCATGAATAGACTTCCAAGAATAACGGGATAGACAGATGGTTCCCTTAAGAGGGGAGTGGCAAACGTCTCGCGGAAGCCGATCCTAAAATCATGAATAGACTTCCAAGAATAACGGGATAGACAGATGCTTCCCTTAAGAGGAGTGGCAAACGTTTCGCGGAAGCCGATCCTAAAACAGGGTTTCTTTCGACATCAAGGACAAAAATGGTCACACCGTGACGCTGTCGCGTCACAAAGCGGCACAAGTGGTTCCGGCAAATGCCGCGAATTCAGCATTACTGCTCTGAGGGCAAAGCACATCAGGAAACAAAGGGCGAGGATCAGCTATTCAAAAACAAATAGATCCTAGGACTTATGACAGAAAAACCATTTAAATTAGATTCATAGTTTGCTTGCCGCTTGCCGCGAAATGCCGGTTCCTGACGTGATCGCCTCACGAACTCTGAATATATTTCAATCTGCGTAAATATTTTCTGGATACACGTGAGGGGTATTAAAAGATGAGTCGTCACACCCACAAGGCAACTTTGAGATTTATCGCCGGGTGGCTGCACTACATATATTAAAATTTTAATTGAACGAGAATTACAGCAAAATAGATTCCGGCCAAACGTTTCCCTTGGCCAAAGAAAAATACATAAAAATTGCATAGAAAAGGCAGAGCGCAACAGAACAGGTTCGATGCAAAGTCACTATTATGGTGTCGAAAACAAGCTGGACAAAGAAAAAAAAAAGAGCCACATATATATGTCGACTAGACGCTAATCTGAGGCGTAAAAAAGGGAGGGAAACGCCGAGTTAAAAACTCACATGTAGGGTTGTTGGGGAATATAAGGAACATCAGGATGATGACCTGGTGCATGTCTGCCTATGGACAGGCGAGTTTAAATACACTGATTCAAGTCACTGGAGAACTTACAGCATTGAACACTTGTGAGGAATGTTTCAGTCGCGTTGATATCGTCCGTGAATTTACGTTGACGTTCGGCTTCGACCATGAGCTATCGAAGGGTATTTTTGGATCATCGTACAATGGGTTCCAACAATACACGCCCGCACCTGAACAGTGGTCCTAATTTTCTTGACGCCTTCCGCGCAACCGGTGATGTCTCTCGAGATCAGTCGGTATTTCTTCCAGGTGAAGGTATTCATCTCCAGGATGCGGCATTGGATCATGGAGGCCGAGCGTTTAATTCTATAGCAAAGGTGGTAAAGGTAAGCGCCGCAGACGAAATATAAGAAAAACTGCAACTTACTCCAGCAGACTACACCTTCTGCTGTAAGCCTGAGCAGGTCTCTCAAACAGAAAGCCTTCGCATTCTGGATAATTTCCTCCGTTTTGTTGATCGTGTCGTCGAGCTGGCTGAGCTGCACCGATGGGCGCTCAAGGTGGAGGACATAGATCAGACCTAGACCGGCCGCGAGGAGGAGGGCACTGTAGCGAAGGGTGTCGTTTGGAATTAAAGAAAGGGACCCAATGAACAGAGGGGAAAGCAGCTGAGCAACTTTATCGTGCATATTGGTAAGGCAGGCTTGATGTGAATGCCCCCAATACTTGGTGCCGACTTTATGAATCGCAACCGACAACCGCAAGAAACGCCGCAAGTTCATTAACCCGGCCCAAACCGGCGTCTGACGTCTGCGAAATTTCGTAACGAGATCGCACTTTACTCCCGACACTACATGGGGTTATCGGTTCAACTCTGTCACAGCAACGCTCAACAGGACTACAGTTGTCTCAAGGCCAAGGCGGATTTGGGATCATCATTTTCTTTTTGGTCCAGTGGCAGTCATCTCATCAGCGATGGTTTTGGCTCAAGTCCGAGTCGCACATACGACGAGCGGACAGTTTTCCTTCCGCCTGGCGACGTCGGCCAAGTGAACCCAAATTAAAATGGTCTGGCGTCTAAGAAGCTGTATTTGATGGCAATTTTAAAATACGAGCAAAGCTCACTAAACACGTGGCAAGACATAGCCCTCAAATGCTGTTAAGATATTACCGATTGAGTATTAAAGAACGCCGTTGGAGACTTGGAGCATTAAGCATTTAAACGGCGGGTCCAATCAAACATTGAAGGAATGATGCTCGAAGAAGTCGCGCAATCCAGCTTGGAAGGAAGAATAATCGAAGCTTTGTGCGCAGCAATCAGGCGTTGGAAGGAACAACGCCATCTTGAGCACGGTGACGGTGGTTCTTTCTTGCCCCAAGTTCCGGACTCAGCGAGCCTTCCTGTGGTTCTAATCTCAGAAACCAACGAGGCAACGGAAGACCTACTAGGCAAAACTTGCCCGTCTCTCAGTTTTTGGCTGAAGGAGTCAAGGTCAAGGAGACCGGAAGTAGTTATCGCCTACCACCCGGCCAGCTCCCGAGAAGCGCGTACAAAAATCTCCGACATACAAAGATCAATGTCGGAGATCTTTTTATACGCTTCTCGAAATGTCGGGGATTTTTGCACGCGCTTCTCGGAGATATCTTTCTATGTGCTTCTGCGAGTCAGGAGGTCGCTATGTAGTCACCCTAGTCAGACCATATATCAAGATTTTTTGAAGAGGATAAAAAAATAACCTGATATCCAGTTGTTCGAGACTTTTGTATGCACTGCTCGAGATGTGGCCTAGCTTCTGATACCGGTCAGTAGCATGCACCGCCGGCGACCGTGCTCAAATCATACCGAAATAGACCCAATCAATAGTAAGTGAGCATCGCGGATGATACCAGCTCATATTGCCAGGCCGCCTCGATGTGTGCGTTGAACCCTTAGATTCATAGGTGAGAACTGTCTTGAGAGCGGTTCGATATGAGTACTCTGAGCCGCCAGATCCGTGGGTGGCAAGTGTGCTCAGATCATACCTGAGAACGGTTCAATATGCGTCGATGTAACCATTAACACGCCAGATCTGTAGGTGACGAATGGACTCGGATCAAGGCAGAGGTGGGCGGCAGTTGAATCAGGGCAAAGGGTCGACAAACGCGCAACTTGAAGGCCACTGTTCTGGTGGTTGAACCAAGGTTGAATTCGGAGGAAGTGGCTTCTGACATTCGGAGCAGGAATCGTGCTTGCAGAAAAACTTGGCCAATTGTATGTACTCTGTAACCAGCTGCCTGTTGCTAGTACCTTGGCTTGGTCTGAAAGGCATGGCTTTGGCTTTCCAAAATCAGCGGCCGGGCCATTTGGCTTTGACTGGCTTTAGTTGGCTTTGGCCTGCCGCCTGAGCTATGGCTTTTGGCACGGAATTTGTTTGAAATTCAGCTTTGGCCCGAGGAAATCCCAGGCCAGGCCATAGGCTAATCCGTGGCTTGGCTTTGGCCTTGGTACCAAAGCCAAAAAGCCATGTCAGCCATACCTGAGGCTGGCGCTGCTGGTCGGGAGAACGACTCGGAGTGGGATGCCACAGAAGAAAGTCGGGAGCGGCAAACGTTTCGCGAAAACGGATCCCAAACGCAAGCCCAAACGGGGCTTCTTTCGACATCCCTCGCGGGATGGCGATTTGGTAACTCTGCATCCCTCCCTCCCTTGAGAAATGGTCACACGCTGTCACAGATCAGATCAGCACGGCAGTAAATGCCGCGAATCTGCTCTGAGGCCAAAACACATCTGGAAACAAAAGGAAGGATCGGGCGTAAGAACAGATAGATCCCAGTCATCAGCAAAACCTGGGTCTGCTACGTAGTTGGTGTAGTCTCTGTAGTTTAGGGCACCACCTGTGTAGTTCTGCGTAGTCCAGGCCAGTTTACGTAGTCTCTCGTAGTTGGACTGTAGTTCTTCTGTAGAACTCTGTAGTTTACCCGCAGTCCGTCAGAAAAATTTGTTGCTGTTGCGCTCTTTGCTTCAAGCTTCTATTACAATTTCTAATGAACTGACCTGTGATAACATATTTTTTACTGACTACTTTTAATTACAAATTAAATTAAATTAATTGAAGTGCTTCTGGCGGGAATCAAACTCATGACCTTGCGCGAACAGACAAAATACTTAAGTGAGCAAAATAACCGTTCTCTCAAAGTGACCATATATACATGTAGAAACTCAAGCGTGATATCGGGTCCACACTGTTGCCCAGGCTTCAACACTCTTCAACTGCTACCTCACCGCAAAGATTCACATCCTTCTTGTGTATGATGAAGAAAATATTATTAAGAGGGAAATAGACCATGAATTGGGTGAATACAACTGAAAATGGACATTTGTGGTCATTGGTCTAAAAATAGATGTCAAAACCAAAGTTGTAGAGCTCAACGAGAGCTACATGACTTCTCTAAGGTCAATTTGCAAGAATTGGCTTCGTTAAGCCGCAAATCGCAAAATACTTTCCCGGAGCCGGCGGTTTGGAAATTTTACACCCTTAGAATTTGGCCTAAATGTGGGTCTGAGAGGTGAAATATCATCCCACGGAAAGGAATACATTGAGCATTGTTGCAAAGTTCTCTTGCCCTCCGGAGAACTGACACATCGTGTCAACTTTGTCGCGTCCAGTCACAAAAGCACGTATGCGTTACTTTCCCACGCGGAGTAAATGAGACGCGTTGTTTGTATGTGATAGAAAGTGTGTCCTATTATGTAGCAGCCCAAACTATGTAGAACCAGAATTTCTACAGGCTCACTACATAGATTGACCATACTACAGAGGACTACATAGTACCTCTCCAACTACAGGAACTACGTAGAGGCCGGTACTACAGAGCAACTACAGAGCACTACGTAAAAGTGCCGGAACTACAGCAACTACAGCCGAACTACAGCCACTACGGCCAAAATCAGGGTTTGCTGATGCAGGATGTATGACAAGAAAACTGAGACTATCTAAAGGAGATTCATATATCACTTGCCGCTTGCCGCGAAATGCAAGCTCCTGATCGCTGTGCGAACTCTGAAAATATTCAATCTATATACCCTTAAGGGTTTGAAAAGACGCATCGTCACACCCACCAGCCGACTCTGAGATTTATCGCCGGGTGACTGCATTATATTAAACATTCAATTGAACGAGAATTACAGCAATACAGGTTTGGGCCAAATATTTCCCTTAGCCAAAGAAAAATACATAAAAAAGGCTGAGCGCAACAGAACAGGTTCAGTTCGATACAAAGTCACTATGATAGCGTCGAAAACAAGTAGGACAAAAAAAAAAAGAGAGAGTCATATATATCGACTAGACGTTGATCTGAGGCGTAAAAAAGGGAGGGAAACGCCGAGTTGAAAACTCACACGTAGGATTGTTGGGGAATATAAGAAACATCAGGATGATGACCTGGTGCATGTCTGCCTATGAACGGGTGAGTTTAGATACACCGATTCAAGTCACTGGCGAACTTACAGCATTGAACACTTCTGAGGAAGGCTTCAGTCGCGTTGATATCGTCCGTGAATTTACGTTGACGTTCGGCTTCAACAATGAGCTGTCGAAGGGGATTTTTAATCATCGTGAAATGGGTTCCAATAATATGCGCCCTCACCTGGACCTGGACAGTGATCCTGATTTTTTCACGCCTTTCGCGCAATCGGCGATGTCTCTCGAGAGCAGTCGGTATTTCTTCCAGGTGAAGGTATTCGTTTCCAGGATGTGGCATTGGATCATGGACGCCGAGCGTTGAATTCTGTGGCATAAGTCAGCGCCACAGACGAAATATAAGAAAACCAAAACTTACTCCAACAGACTTACTCCTTCCGTTGTGAGACTGAGCAGGTCTTGCGAACAGAGTCCTTTCGCGTTCTGGATAATCTCCTCCATTTTTTTGATCGTGTCGTCAAGCTGGTTAAGCTGCGCCGACGGGCACTCAAGGTGAAGGACATAAATCAGACCTAGACCGGCCGCGAGGAGGAGGGCACTGCTGAGAAAAGTTGCCGCGCATATTGGGGGGGCTGGCTGGCCGGAAACCTCGCGGACCTCCGTATTTACAGCTGAAGACTTGTTGACTTATAACATTCCACCCTTGCTGAATTTAAAATATGCCTGCTTTTCCCCGAGTACCCGAGTCGCGGAAGGCACGTCAAAAGGTCCTGGACCAGAATTTTCCCTTGGAATCCGCCCTATTAATACTGTGGCGCTACTTTTTCCCTCAGCTTCAATAACAATCGGTGTCCCTCATCATGATCAAGCGCCAAGTGCTGTGGGAATAGACGTTATGTGTGTACAAGGTGGTAATGCTCTGGAACATAATTGTCTTTCACTACTGTTCGGCGGCTGATGAACAGCCTTTTTATAGTGTTTGATTGGCCGCGCCATGCAGCGCCTTCGTTGTGACAAAACCAGTACCAAAGTCCAGCGCGTATTTTTTTTTCCACGCAGCGCCTCCAGACTCTCGTACCGTAAGTAAACTGTATCACCGCAATAATTCCTAGAAATAATGCAAACAAGGTCCCACTTGGAGGAACAGAAGAGGAAGCATTTTGGAAGCGTTATCGCGCATATGGGGGTTGGCTAGCTAAGAAACCTTATTTACAGCTGAGCCGGATCGCCGACTCGGATAACCCTATGTAGTGTGGGGACGGGAGTACGATCTATAACGAAAGTCTGAACCGAATTTGGAGCCGGAGTGATGAGTTGATCGAAAGTTACGACATCTCGGAGCAAGACCCGCAACGTGTGAACATCAATTTCTTACGCCGACGCGGCTTGGTTTTCTTGTCTCAGCTGGCTCTCCGCCAATTCCTGGCCGTTCCGGGACTTTGTGGGCTCTATCTGCTCCCCTGATTCGGGGGAATCATCTGCAACCGTACCCGCCACTGAGAAGCCAAAATCCTCCCCGCTATGTCCCCATGAACGTGCTGCTCTTTTTTTGAGTTGCTCCCCCTGGCTGACGTTACATCAGACGACACCGTGGGGGTACCACTCTGGGATTGTCCACGAGGCTTTTTGACGTCCAATGGCTCAATGTTGAACATATATTGGAATTTTCTCTGCCCAACTCCCTTCTCACTGTAGTGCTTTACCGCCACCCACCCAATTTTGGTGTTGCCAACACCGGGAATTTTTTGGGGAGCTGTGAAGACCTTACTACGGAGTTAGGGATGTAAATAAGTTGTAGACCTTCCTTCTAAGCTATGTGCATCTTGATTTGGGTCACAATATGGTTCCATCGTCCAATGAACGTGTGATTGCTCGAGAGACCTTGTTTCGGGGCTTTCCCCCATCTGAGGAGCAGTCATTTACATGCCTCATATGGGTTGCACGTGGAGTATTATATGTTCAAATGGTCACTATATACCCTAGTCAACATTTCCGATGGATACAGGCGCCGGATTCAAGTCTCGTGACTTGATTTGACTGGGTGGCCAACTAGCCTGTTATTTCGCCATGTTGAACTGCCGGCCGAAATAAATTCACCGTAACGGCAAATCTTTAGATATTTGGGTGGGAGTGGTCTTGAACTCTTGGTAGGATGTCTGCACTCATTCTGACATAGTTGGGCATACGCAGGGTCAGCGGACAGATTGAGATTGAGGGATGAATGCTTAGGTGGCCAGCTAAGAGGTCTCAAATAGTAGGGAAGGAATAACGCCATGATGGCCATCAGACATCAAGCATGGAAGGAACGAACTAAGCAGATCACGGCGCCGTCAGATATTGAAGGGGAACGATGGATCTCCTTCCAATACCAAGCAAAATGAGGCTTCGAAGCTCTGCGAGAAAGGGAGGAACGGCACCGTCAGGTATTGAAGGGGAATGGTGGATGTCCTTCCAATGCCTGATTCAGCCGTTCCCTCAGAACTGCGGTCCGACCAACTCGGACGGCGGTGCTTCTTGAAAAAGAAAACTCGCTCCAAGCTCCGGGCTCGGAAGACAAAGGCACCAGGCAAGACCTGTCCGCCTGGGCGGGACAAAATTGCCTGGGTCATGGAAAATACCCCTGTAAAGTTACGATGAGCGGTAAGCGCCATGATAGACAAAGATCTCCACAGCAACTCCACAGCCTTCAGTGGGAGCGGTCAGTCCTATGCGCCGGTACTAGATCCAAGGGTGACAAGTAGTGCTGGCCATAATGTGATATGAATACAGATTTTCATCGTATTTGTACTCACCAGTATGGATATGAATATGATACAATATGAATAAAATATGGATATATTCAAATATATTCAGCCACTCAACTTTGGGCAATAAAGGTCCACCCGACTGTGCTGAACCATGTTCTGCATATCCCAACATGTCTCATATTCACTTTCTTTGGATATTTCGGAGCTGATTGTGCCTGGAAGTGAATATGTTGTCCACAAGAAGTTCAACATCAACATCACGAAATTTTGATGCGAGGTGGAGATTTCCGACACGCCTGTGGCAGCAGCAAATTTTGTGCCTGGGTGTTGCCGTCAGCACCCGTGTCAGTTTTAATTCTACCTACCTACCTACCGATGTTGGTTGATAGATTTTTTGATGCTCCGACCTTCAGCCGGTGGCAGCCGGCAGCTAAAATCAATACTTTCCTGTCCTCAAATATATTTGAATACCCCAGGCCGGTATTATATTGTATCCATATCATATCCATATTCATATTCTGTTGTATTCATATTCACATGGAGCCTTGAGAGCCGTATCATATCTGTATTCTCTTGAATATATTGGGTGACTTCCCGTAAGCATTAAATATTCGAAACGAATTTCTGGACAATTTCCGCCGCGATGCCGACGCGCCATCAGGACCCCATCAGACACAGATCTCGCTTAGACCCTCTTCTAAACCACTGTATATTATGAATCTAGACGAGGGGTAGGTACCCCTCGTCTAGACTTTATTATCCTTGAATTGTCTCGATTAGGCAACTCACTCGATTACGTCTCATGGTGGCTGTCCTTGACATGCTGGTGTCGTCGTTTGCTCTTTGCCCTTCAGCTCCCTCATATCGGTTTTGCTAGCCTCTTTCTTCCAGGCTTTCTCTCCCTACTATCCTCTCTCTAGTGATCTGTCATATGACAATTCAATTATGTTCTCTGCTACGCCATCATCTGGGATCTCTTAAGTACATCTCGACGCGGATGCCTGTAGATGCCCCAGTGCTGGCCTCCTACCCTTTCCTACCATCTTCCTACCATCCCTACAAGACATTGCTCAGCAACCGGCCGCAATATCTCATTTTACCGCCTTGTTCTAACCCTCTTTAGACTCGGCGCGCCCCGACTCTCAAGCAAACACGAGCTATCGCGAGCTTCTCTCATAGGCAACACTCATATTCGGACCTTATTCCAGACACCACCAATTTGTTACTTGAGCAACAAATCCGATTTGCCCGAGCACAAACAGGTTAAAAGGCGAGTGGATAAATCTGTGTACTTACGCAGCTCAATTTGCGCCTTCCATTCTTTTCCTTATCCTCTTACACCATGTCTGAGCAGCCCAATCGCACGCCGCTTGCCCCACTTTATTCTGGACTGCCCGAAATCCATTACGACGCGAAGGGGAAAGCCTTCTACTTGGACCCTGACGGACATTGGCTTCCATACAATGGGCCGCTCCCTGTATGCCTTTGCGCAATTGTCCACCAGGTTTGGACTGATGAAAAATCCCACAGATGATACCACAATCAGCTACGCCGCAGTATACTCAGGTGTCCCAAGCTTCTTTGGTATGCATTCCTTCTAGCACGTCGTTTACATCTGTACTGATTCATCACACTTACAGCAAGATAGGAGCCGTGGGGCACCCAGTTCTCCCATGGAACATGCATTCCAGGTCCGTACACTTGCCTGACTTGTTTATTAGCTACTTACATTGAGACTTCAGTTCTCGCTGCGCCCTGTTCAGAGCGGCAGTGCTCAGAACCCCATCCCCATCGACCCGGCTCTGATCCCTCTACCCAGTGGTGCAGACCTCGATCTCACCGATGGTGCGACCATCGCCAAAGCCAAAGGGCTTAAGCGTGCCGACAAAGTCGCCGGTAGCCGTCGCAAGGGCAAGGAGCGTGCAGATCCCAAAGGAAAGAAGAGACAGCGCGTCTCCTCGGGCTCCGACAACGACAGCGAGCCAGCAGCCAAACGCGGGCGTCCCCAGGGTTCTGCAAATTACAGCAAGGATGACCTCCGCAAGATGTTCGATCTCATAGAGGAGGAGCTTCCGGTCGGTCAGAAGGGCTGGAAAGAGGTGGAAAGGAGGTACAACAAGTCGGCAAAGCTGAAGGGGAGGGCAACGCGACCGCCCAAGGCGATAGAGAACAAGTTCAAGCAGGTGTGTGATCTATTCCATCTGTAATGCGAGTACCCTAATATATCTTCAGTACCTGAGACAAAAGAAACCCACTGGCAATGCGGTGTGTCCGCCCGAGATCAAGCGCGCCCACGAGCTTGAGGAGCTCATCAACCAGCGTGTCGGCACTCGCGAACTCAGCGACTCGGAGTTTGACGATCGGTCGGATGCCAACTCGTCGGACGACGACGTCGAGGTGACCGCTGTTGCCCGCCGTGCCCCCACTCCACCTTTGCGACGCAAGGCGCGCGGGAGCGGTGTCGATCTTGCTGGCACACTTGCGCGCGCATTCGACCCAGCGGCTCAGAAGGCTCGCGACGACATGCGAGCGCAGCGCACATCCGAGAACACCCAGATCATGACCGTCAACCAGCAGCTTCGCGATGCCCAAGCCGTTGTGGAGGGTCTTCGTGCACAGAACACCATCCTGCAGAATCGTGTCCATGATCTTGAGCGTGCGTGCGACCGTGCCGAGCTGAAGCTGGAGATGGTCCGGATGACCCAGGGCAGAGGAGGAACCCGGGAACGCCGCCGCGCTCGTAGCCCCAAGCGTGAGCCGGTCCGATGTGAGAGGCTCTATCCTGATGGCGGCAGAATGACTTACTGGGTTTCAGCCCAATCTACCGACGATGACGGCGACGACGAGAACATCAACCCCTGGGACACCTTCAATGACGAACATTCTCATGTCGTCAGTCACCGCCAGACTCCTACCCCTGGGTCATCTCGCCTGCCTGCTTCACCACCACCAACCTCATCTGGAGTTCGTTCCGCTTTCACAAGCAACACCTACGAGCCGCCGTCCATGGTATCCGGAAATGCAGTCGAGCTCGTCATGACTCCTCACCGTGGTCCTGCGGTCGCAGTCGTCATTAGCCCCGCAGCACAGAAGCATCCTAATTAAGTAGTCATTTTCCTTTAATGCGACTCGTACTTGATTCTGTCCAACTCACTTACAACGTTCCTTACCTTCAGTGTCCAACTCACGACGTTCTTTATTTACAGTCTTTACATGTCTTTGCAATAAAATAGTATTTGAACTCATTCATACTCTGGAAAGTTATGGAAGCGCGACACACGGTCAACTCGACGTTGTTCGGAAAATAACATGTTCTCAAAATTCTTCCATACCTCCTCCTCCTCCTTGTTCTGCTGCCACAGCGGCATGTAGACAGAGCGAATTTGATTGAGTCCAACGCATCGAGCTCGCAGATTGTTCAAACGAACACAGGTCTCGAGTAGATCACCGCGATTCTCTTGTTGCCCTATCTCCAATGGGATTCTAAGCCTCCCGAATGCACCTTGAAGACTACGCATTCCCCACTCGGCTGTCTGGCGATACGAGAGGAGCTCTCGATCAAATGCCAGCTTCTCTTCAATCTGAGCAGGCGTCCCTCGAATCTGCTGGCCGGTTTTGATTGGGGCACGAATTTTGCCATCAATCTGAACTGTCCCGCGAGGGAACGCAGTGTCGGCGACGAGGTAAAACGGCTGTGGAGTGCGACTTCTCAGCTTCTCGTAGATTGGAAGGGCAACACGAGAATCGTGCCAACTCCCAGGTGCATTCAGATTAGCCGCTATAATAGTGCCTACACATCTAATGAGCTTGCTGCGCACAGAATGGAAGAGAAATAAAATACCCTTGGGTGAAAAAACAAGCACCGAGCTGATGAAATGCTCGCAAAGCCATCCGTTGTATGTTGCATTCTCCATCTCTTCGTCTTCGGCAGTCTGAACGGGGAGATTCAACCCGTCAATGCTTGCGAATGCTCCCGTAAGTCGTGGATGGCGTTGAATGATCAAATCATTGTACTCTTGAAAGTCCTCGGGACGGCGCGGCCATTCAATAGCTGCGTCAGGAAGCTTCCGTAGTACGGCCAGCAGTAGTTTGAGTCCGAATGTGATGTAGCGCGAGACAGTGGTGGGAATGAGGGCAAAGATCTGCTGAAGACTGATCTCGCGCATGGTGGAGTTTAGGTAGTGAAGAACGAGACCGAGTGCACCATCTGCATCTAATGAACGTGCCCCGGGACGTGGCCGTCCAGCTTTACAAACGTCGTCGCGGGGGATTGGGGTGGAATACCAGGATTGTCCAAATCCGGCCGCTACAATTGTATTGAATGTCTTGACGTCAAATCCCATCGTAGTGATGAATCCGCGGTCGCTACGGCTCCCGTGAAGGACCTGCCAGGGAGTGTCGAATCGAGGGTTTGGCAGAAGCTGAGGTCTGCAGAGATAGAGGCGGCTTGGCTTCCGACGTTCTGTGCGCAGTCTCCGGGCCTCTTCTGCACCAATCACTATCAGGGCAGCCGCAGCCCCAGCAAGCTCCCAATTAGCCTCTTCATCCTCCTCCTCCATGTCCCGGTCCAGTTGGAGTCGAAAAAACGCGTCGATATCCATCGAGGGCGGAGATTGCTTTGAAGTCGCAGAGACGCGTTGTTTGGACTTTGTTTGTGATGACGCGGTATTGTAAATACACATAAATTATATGTGGAGGGCTTGCGGGAACCGCACCCGAATATAATATCTCAACATTTCCGTAGCCGACATCATTGGCACCGCTCGGAAATTCAGCTCGAATATTTAATGCTTACGGGAAGTCACCCATTCAAAATTTAATTTTTCGTATCATATTCTTGGCCAGCACTAGTGACAAGTGCGCAGCGTATTGGAATAGCCTCTGAGTGAGAGTATGTTCATTGAGCCGTTGCGCGCGGATCCACAGGTGACAACGGTCCGGCCAGTGTCATGAAAAATTCGTATACAAGTTCTTTCATCTGAATGATCAAACCACCGGCAACGGCGAGGACATGACCGTTGAACTCAGCTCGGGCGGTTCCGGCTCGACCACTTCGGCATGTTAAGTAACGTTCTGTTTTAAATGTAACTTTCCCATTCGTAACCGTTTGAACAGAGCCTGAAGATCGATAAAGCGGCGCACCAAGTTCTCCCCTCGAGACACAAAATCACGAAGGAGGTTGATCAACATGTAAGTCTAAGACTCTAAGGGCAAGCTCCTCTGGCGCTTGGACAAGATCAGCGAGTTCAACCACGCAGTCGAACGGCGACTCGGAAGGAGCACTCGGGAAGTATTTTCATTACCCGCGCACCGGACCGCAGAAGATTCGAACCTTTGTCGGAGTGCAAGGGGTTAGAGCAGAAAGGCCGTAACAGAGGAGTTCCGGGTTGAAAAAAAGGCAAAGGAATAACATTAGTCGCCTTTCTTGTGGGCGTTCAACATACTGTGTGCCCCGTGGGACGGAGCCAGGCGAATGAGTTCGAATTGACTTGAGTCAAGAGCTTACTCAGAGCGATAAGCCACAAACCGCCGTATCCCTTCCGAAGCGAAGCCCTAGCCCAACAAAAAAAACCCGTCTTGGGGTATATATCTCAGGCTTGGACGACTGCCAAAAATTCAAAATCCCTTCAAAACCGATCGCGATGAAAATCCCAAGATAAGCAAGCCAAGATGGTTGTTTTCGAAAATAAGGATGTGGTAACGGGAGCCAGGAGAATTTTGGCGGTCCGGACGGTATTCTAAGGTCTGCCAAGACGGGGTTTTCACTGGGCGGCCGAAGCCCTAGCTTCGCTGCCGAGGAGGTTTTGTTGTCGTCGTAGTTCAACGTTCACCGAGGCGAATTGGAGGAGAAAAAAAACGCTAAAAGAGGGATGACACTAATAGATGCTCCGTGGCCTCTTGGTAGCCTCCCTCCGTAAAGGATTGAATAAGACACACGAGAGGGACCAGAGTGAAAGGTCCAGCGTCAATTGTAGCCCGAATCCTGGCAAATCCGAGCAAATCCGAGCAAAACGCAGGCCGAGGAAAAGCGGCATGATGTAGATAATATGGCGCCGTGCACCATGGCGGAGAACTTGAAAGCCGAGTCGGAGTCGTTGGAGTCGATCCTTTAACAGCGGTCATTAATTAGTATGTGGGGTGTATAAATATTTGCGGCAGGGTGTGCGCCAGCACACGCCATCGCGTCCGAGTCCCGTACTGAACCAAGCTCCGCCGACGCCCAGTCTAACTAGAGGTTGGTTTGCGGAATTTCTTCACCATGAGCTGCTAATTCGAACAAGGGGTGGTCGCGGTCTCGTCGCTCAAATTCCCCGCCACTTACCGCCAGAGATCCGAGTCCGAGTCCATAGCCCGCCCACAAACGAAAAACATCCAGTCTTGCCGGGATCGTGCTCGTCGTGGTATCATCTCAGGAGTTACAGCCGGTCGGGTCACAGCGTGACTCTGCCCCTTCAAGTAAGCGCCCTATCCCAAATTGTCAAATTATCTTCCGTTCTATGTACGTATCCTGGAGATCTAAACCACCGTCTACTCTGAGGGTACTATCGCCCTTGACGTCTAGCCCTTTTGTGCGCCCATCCACATCCACATCCACATCTACTCATCCTTCCCCACCGGCACCGTATTCTTGCCCTCAAGCCACCCCCGAATCGCTCGCGCTCCCCGCGCCCTCGCCATCGCGGAAGACAGCGCGCACCTTCGCGCGCCCGTGTGCATTCTTGTAGAAGACGACGTCGCCGGTGTCTTTGACGAACTGTGGGTGGGGTGTCAGCCGCTAGCTATAACCGTGGAATATAGAAGTATGGGGGAAAGTGAAGGAACGAAGGGTGGGAAGTAGAGGAATGAAGGGAGGGGAGGGGGGAACGGAAGGGGAAGGGGAATGGCAAGGGAGGAACGAAACCAAGAGTAACAACACACCTTACACTCCCTAAACACCCTATACATTTCCGCCCACCCCCCCCCGCGCCGCCCTCCCAGCGCACGCCCGCGGGCACGAGCGCGCGCGCGCAGCGCTACAAGGTCCAACGAAAATTAAAGATCAATGAGAAATGAATGCACAAACGAAGCGGCTCACCGTCCGCCGCCTCTCACGCATTATAGTTCGGGATCTCGTTGTAGACGTGGGGCAAAACATGTGTCTCGGAGATGCCGCACGTCGCCCACGCGCCGACCCACCCCATGACGCGCTCGAGCCCGCACACGCCCGCGTCGCCGAGCAGGCTGCGGTCAACCGTTGCGAGGGCGCCGCGCGGGAAGGTGTGCTGCGGCGCGCGGTAGTGCGGCAGCAGGGGGTCCGTGTGCTGCAGGAAGGTGATGAGGACGAGCCAGTGGTTGACTCTAAGTGGGGGACGGGTCAGCGGGGGGGACAAAGACAAATCTGGAGAGGGACACAAAGAGGAGAGGGAACGCACCGCAAATACGGCTGCACATACACCACCGCCACGGCGCGCCAGCCATAGACACACACCGCCGCGCCGAGGACGTCGGACGTGCTGCGTCGTTTTAGTTTCAGACTGAGCGGGTTCCCGTGGTGGTGCCCATGATGTGAGTGGGCGTGCGAGCTGGACGATTTGTGGGCTATAGCCGCAGCCACGCGCTCCTTGTCCTCCACGCCTCACCCCGGCATCCGCACGCCCATGAGGCAGATTCTGCTGGTGTGTTCGACGACGACGCAGGCATCCCGATCGCATCCACCATGAGACGTCGCTGGAGACGTGGCGGCAAAGGAGGACGACGGGCATGATAGAATGGCCGGTCTGTAGGTCGTGCGAGAGCGTGTTTTCGGTGCAGGAATGAGGCAGCACGGACTGCTCGCGGCGGCAAAAGAGGACGGCGTATGTGGGAGGCCCACGCTGGGTGGGTATTGGCGAGCGGCGGGGACATATCACGATATGTCCCAGTCGCACAAATAACTCGAATTCGCTAGGAGGATAAAAATCAGTATGAGTAGACAGAATGCACCGTGTTCGACTGCAGCAGAGTAGCACTGCTGGACAGCCAGCAGATACGCTCCCTGCACGGCAAAGCGCGACGCAGAGGACGAAGTGCGGGTGCATGAAATCGCGTCCTTCAGCATCTGCGTCTGCCAGTCTGGGAGCTGTGCAGCGCAGGGACCAGCGCGTGAGCATCGAGGGGGCAGAGGGCGAACCTGCATGGCGGCGACGAGATGGAGATCCCAGGAGCTTCGACGGAAGCGAAGCGGCGGGCGGCGTACCTTGAGATCAAGGGAGGAATCAGAACAACAGCATCACAGCCACTTGATTGACAGCGTCCTCAAACATTTTTTTTGACTCTTTCTTGCGTCCGGGACTCCGAGTGTGTAAGTATGTTCTCAGTTATGTTCTCGCACACCATTCGCACACCATCTGCCAGTCCCATTCGCAGCGCGTAGGACAACAGATCTTGCGAGTCGGCGCTCAATGGCTGACTGGCGCCTAATCGTCCCTATGCTCAGCGCTCAATCAGCTTCCATTAGCGCGCGCTCCCGCGCCAAATGGAGCCTCAAATCCACCAGATTTCATCCACATCGTCTCAGCGAACCTGATATCTCATCTGCATCACAGTCAATACAGCATCTTAACTCCGATGCCGACTAGAAATGAAAACGCCACCGTCAGACAGCTGTACTGCTGTGTGATTGACGGGTTCGCTGCCCTGTTAACGGGGTGTTGTGTATGCATGCATGATGTTCTGCAATACACCACTGGAGTGAGGTTCACCGATGTTAATGTCGGGAGGGTCTATCTGCATGGAGGTTTCGAATGGGAGCCACCTTCCCGCTACGCTTTGTCCTCGGGCGAGATAGGCGCCGATGGAAGCGCTGGGAGCGACGCTACGATTCGGGGTATGCTTTCAACGTGGCGGATACGATGGGGTTCAAAAATAAAGAATCCAGAGCAATCCGGTATCAACGGTCCCATGCCTTTACAGCAGCTTGCACCACATTGGTGGGGTGTAGACGTCTGACATATATAAGATCGACTTCCTGGCCTGCAAGCTTCTCGACCTTTCCCCTCGCAATCATGTCCGAGTCGAGAACAGTGTGAGCATTCCGGACCTCCTGTCGAGACTCTTGATTGAATTCATGTCCTTTAATTAGCATTAAACTTCACAGTAGGCACCTGCCTGTGTTAATGCTGCCAAACCATACTTAGTCCCTGCCCATAGATATCCATATCACCTCCTTGACCAACCCCCACGATGATCTTCCGGGTGACATGAAAATGTTTGCCCAGCTCATCATTGAGGGGACTATTTTCCTGCAGACCTTGCCAATGGCATCAGAGCAGGATCAAAAGAGTTGGAAACTTGGGTTTGGGTGTAACATGTGAGTGTGTGAAGGGTTTTCCCTATAGAATTGGGATTCACTGTACCACTCGCTGCATCTCACAGCCCACCCCATACTCCTACTTTCTCAGTGGCAGTCTTGCGCCAGAGTGAAACTGAGGGAACACGACTTGTTGGCTATGTTGAAATCAGGCCAGGTGAAGTCCTTGGATCTGTGGAATCGAATAGGTGTAGGTGAAGCATCCCATAATCTCAGCATGTTCACTGAATATTATAATGTAGCCTTCCAACTCGAGCTCAATAAAGTGAATCTCGATGGCCCTTCTCTCAAACTCAGTGCTGGTATCTCAGTTTCCGAGTTGCTGTACCAGGAGATAACCAGTTTAGATCTCATTGGCATGCCAGACAATACAAGTGAGATTCCCTACATAATGTCGGCCTACTCCCTGAGTCATCTACAGTTGCCTCTGTCAAGGGTCAGGGCATAGCAAGTGAGCTGCAGAAGATGTATGAAGACTCAAGAAGGACCCAATTTTCTATGGATGATTTGCAGCTTTGGGTGATGCATGAGAGGATTCTACTATCCGGCCAAAGTAATGACAGCAGGGCTCATTGGCTGAATATCCTTGGGGATATTTTGCTACAGTCTTACCAGGCATGTGGGACTGTAGATGGCCTGAACCAGGCAGTCTGTGCATACAATGATGCAGTGCGGGATGACCCAGGGTCTGTCATCTATCTTGCAGATCTTGGAACATCCTTGCTACGTCGCTTTCAGCGGTTTGGGAGCTTCCGGGATATTAACCGATCTGTCAAGATGCTTGAAAATGCTGTCCAGCTCATTCCAGATAGCCACCCTGACAAGCCTTCCAGGTTGAATAACCTTGGGAATTCGCTTTTCTGTCGCTTTGAGCGGCTTGGTGATCTCGGTGACATCAACAAGTCTGTCTTGATGTGTGAGGATGCTGTCCAGCTCACTCCAGATGGCCACCCTGACAAGCCTTCCAGGTTGAACGACCTTGGGAGTTCGCTTTTGAGTCGCTTTAACCGACTTGGTGATCTCAGTGACATCAACAAGTCTGTCTTGATGAAGGAGGATGTTGTCCAGCTCACTCCAGATGGCCACCCTGACAAGCCTTCCAGGTTGAACAACCTTGGGAGTTTGCTTTTGAGTCGCTTTGAGCGGCTTGGTGATCTCAGCGACATCAACAAGTCTGTCTTGATGTTTGAGGATGCTGTCCAGCACACTCCAGATGGCCACCCTGACAAGCCTTCCAGGATGAACAACCTTGGGAATTCGCTTTTGGGTCGATTTGAGCAGCTTGGTGATCTCAGCGACATCAACAAGTCTGTCTTGATGTTGGAAGATGCTGTCCAGCTCACTCCAGATGGCCACCCTGACAAACCTTCCAGGTTGAACAACCTTGGGAATTCGCTTTTGCGTCGATTTGAGCGGCTTGGTGATCTCAGCGACATCAACAAGTCTGTCTTGATGTTTGAGGCTGTCCAGCTCACTCCAGATGGCCACCCTGACAAGCCTTCTTTGTTGAACAACCTTGGGAATTCGCTTTTGGGTCGCTTTGAGCGGCTTGGTGATCTCGGTGACATCAACAAGTCTGTCTTGATGAAAGAGGATGCTGTCCAGCTCACTCCAGATGGCCACCCTGCCAAGCCTTCTTTGTTGAACAACCTTGGGAATTCGCTTTTGCGTCGATTTGAGCGGCTTGGTGATCTCAGCGACATCAACAAGTCTGTCTTGATGTTTGAGGATGCTGTCCAGCTCACTCCAGATGCCCACCCTGACAAGCCTTCTTTGTTGAACAACCTTGGGAGTTCACTTTTGGGTCGCTTTAACCGACTTGGTGATCTCAGTGACATCAACAAGTCTGTCTTGATGAAAGAGGATGCTGTCCAGCTCACTCCAGATGGCCACCCTAATAAGCCTGGATGGTTGAACAACCTTGGGAGTTCGCTTTTGAGTCGCTTTGAGCGGCTTGGTGATCTCAGTGACATGAACAAGTCTGTCTTGATGAAAGAGGATGCTGTCCAGCTCACTCCAGATGGCCACCCTGACAAGCCTGGATGGTTGAACAACCTTGGGAATTCGCTTTTGGGTCGCTTTGAGCGTCTTGGTGATCTCAGCGACATCAACAAGTCTGTCTTGATGTTTGAGGATGCTGTCCAGCTCACTCCAGATAGCCACCCTGCTAAACCTACCAGGTTGAACAACCTTGGGAAGTCGCTTTTCCATCGCTTTGAGCAGCTCCATGACCCTGAAGACTCTCAACAACTGCTACTTCACTACACTTCAGCTGCGTGCTCAACCACAGGCTCTGCCAGCATACGATTTGATGCAGCCACAAGGTGGGCAAAACATGCACAAGATCACCAACCCTCATCTATACTCCATGCATATGCTACTGCCATTGAACTTCTGCCTGAATTGGCATGGCTTGGGTTGTCTATAACCGATCGGCATCATCACCTCTTGCAGGCAGGCCAAGTTGTGAGAGATGCTGCTTCAGCTGCAATTTCAGTGCATGACTACCAGAAGGCAGTGGAGTGGCTTGACCAGGGTCGTTCAGTTATCTGGGGTCAGCTTCTCAATCTGCGCACACCAGTAGATGAACTGAGGAAGAGCCATCCTGACCTTGCTGATCTGCTTGTCACTCTCTCCACCTCATTAGAAACTGCTGGCACCCGGAGCAATGCTGTTGGTAATGCTATCAAACCACAGTCACTTGAGTCCATTGCACAGCGATCTCATGACTTTGCCCTTCAACGGGATTGTGTCCTCCAGCAGATCAGAGAGCTGCCTGGGTTCGAGAGGTTCTTATTATCAAAGCCAATTTCTGAGCTTTTCTTAGCTGCAAAGATGGGCCCTGTTGCTATTGTAAATATCAGTGAGTATGGCTGCGATGCTCTGATTCTCCTACCAGGCCTTGCAGATGAAGTCATCCATGTCCCAGGGAGTGACTTCACAATCCATGAGGCACAGGTCATGGCCAAATCTCTGGCATCAATTGTGGGAACTTCCGGACGCAGTGATAGGTTGCATGGCTCTCATGAGGGAGATATGGCTCCAGATGAGATCTTCTCCATTATTCTCTCTGAGCTCTGGGTCAAGATTGTTCAACCTGTTTTGAATGGAATTGCAGTTACAGTAAGCTATTTTCATCACAGCATGCAAATCCCATCCTTATTTAATTTGTAGACTCCAGTAAGCCAGGATTTGGGACGCATCTGGTGGTGTCCAACAGGACCACTAGCATTTCTTCCTATCCATGCAGCAGGACTATATGGTGAAGACCACACCTTTGGCTCGAAATTATCAGACTTCCTGGTTTCATCCTATACACCATCGTTGACTGCCTTAACCCAAGGGTTTCGCCCACGACCTGAGCCCCAAGAAGACCTTCAACTCCTTGCTGTCAGTCAACCATCAGCTGAAGGACAGTGCTATATCCCAGGGACACAGGAAGAAATTAAATATATTCAGCAACATGCTAGTGGAAAGTTTCATGTTCTGTGGTTGGATAAACATATGGCAACAATAGATGAGGTTCAGAAGGGTATGAGAAAGTCTAGATGGGTCCATTTTGCCTGCCATGGTGTACAGAGTGCCTCTCCAACTGAAAGTGCCCTCCTCCTTGCTGGAAGTTCACGGTTGACCATCTCAAACATTATCGAGCTCTCTCTCCCCAATGCTGACCTGGCATTCCTCTCTGCATGTCAAACTGCTACTGGTTCCAAATGGCTCCAAGACGAGTCGGTTCATCTCGCTGCTGGCATGTTGCTAGCAGGATACCGAGGTGTCATTGGGACAATGTGGTCTATCATGGACAATGATGCCCCACAAGTTGCCGGCAATGTTTATGCCCATCTATTGAAGACATCACCTCCAGATCTGACGAGGGCAGCTGAGGCATTGCATCTTGCCGTTCAGAAGCTTCGAGAGCAGTCTGGAGAAAAGAAATCATTTTTGCACTGGGTTCCCTTCATACATTTCGGGGTTTAATTTCGGGGATATAACAGATGTGTAGAATATGTGTATTAGTAGCTTGGTAGTAGTCCCTGTTTCTGTAGGACCACTTGTGATTTACAGTCTTGATTTTATTTGACAGAGTGTTAGAGGTTACAAGTTACAACCTCCATCAGGATCTCAACAACCCATATGTACTCAAGTATATTGCGTCTGACTTGAAGTTTGTGTATCATGTCCAACCTGAGAAGCTTGTGACTAGAAGAAAATGTCAGAGACACAAACTTAAAGCCTGAGAGCACAATCAAGACTCACAACACAAAATATTGTACTAGACTTTTGCTTCACTCAATAGGAAACTAAGCCAGTTTACCACTCAAGACTTAAGACAAAAACAAGACTCGTGGGCTACTGATTCCCAACCAAGCCGAGAAACACTCCTCAAATTCATACCAAAATAAGGTGAAAAATTTCGACTCAAACTCTCGAGTAGATGGCTCCATAACAATGTCAACCTCTCCAACTGCATAAGTAATACTCCATGTTTGGTACATGGCATAGCAGGGTCTGTCCTGGCCCAATAGACTAACAAATCAGGTGCAGTGTCTTCTAGTTTTTATATTCACGTTCAAACTCAACATTGAAGGTTAATATTCCCGGAATACTATTCTGGCTCAAGCTCAAAAACCGAACAGTGACATTTCAGAGACTCAAGCTGAATATTGATATTTCAGGCTGAAGGTGATAATTCAGTGTTCGAATAGCCGTTCTTCAAAAGAGTGCAAATACTTGTGGTCAACATTGACGAAGTAAACAGTTGGCGTACTCCTTCGAAAAGACCATGCCAAAATGAACATTTCAGCTTGCTGCAAGTGCTCTGCCAGAGCGGTGATAAGCCGGACAAATGGCTGGCCATGAAATTTATCAATTTCATAGGCTAAGACAATGTTTCAATAATACTATGTTGATTATGTTGGTGTTATCTCAGCAAGGGCTAATGCAAGGCTCGAGCAGTTAGCTAAGGACCTAAATGTGTAGAGGACGGTGCCCCAGCTAAACCAGCTAAACCAGCGTTGATTCTGGCAAGGTAAAAACAGCAAAAGGCACTTATCTCTAGAAGTTCGCTCAACCATTCGTACAGATTGGGGCTTGCTTGCATGTTCCTATCAAGAGTATACTATTTCATATCCATCTAGACTACAACTAGGACCAGCTGCTGGTCAAACAAGAGGCAGGATCGAGTATGCGAGTCCCTGGGAGATGCCGAGAATTGATATCCCCGGATGGGACATTGAGTGCGGCTTTCCGGAGTATTGCTGCGCAACAACCCAATTCGGGCGATATAAGTTGCTAGGGCCAGGGTTTAGTGCACAAGGCAGTTGTCTCTAAAAATGGCAACACAAAGTTGCATGGCCCATCAGCAGGAGGCTGTAGCCGAGCAAAGGGTTTCTAGGCTTATCTCTTCACGACTCAATTGTTTCCATCACTGGAAACTGAATTCGTGGAATAGCAGCTGAAATTGTGATGTGGAAGCCGTTTGGGTGTGATATTTCCTTTTGATTGAGTTATTTAAAGTGCACCGTCTCCATTAAGTGTCGCTTATCACGGATTAGTCTTGGCTCCGGGTTCTGTTTATCCGTCTTACTAACAGAACACATGTGTATCAATTTCCTTATTAGTATTCCGAGAGCAGTATATAAAGCCTGTAAGTTTCTAGCATAGGGCCAGTGAATCTCCCCCTTCTTGGTTAGATGAGAGGCTTATGCTTGACATTGTTCGTAGAAGTTTGGCATTCATTCGGAATCTCGCTGGAAGCTATTTAGTTTCTATTGTTTGTTTCATTTGCAATATATTGGTTGTTGTTTTACATTTTAGCTATGGAACATGTGAAATATAACAGAACAGTTACAAGGAATGCGAGATATTGAAAGAACTTAAAGGAACAAGCCTTGGGGAAAGCATCTAACAAGTTAGCCAAGTATTGTGTCTGGAATATCTGTAGGGTTTGGTGGTATATCACATAACAGCAACTCAGTGAAAGTTCTACCATAAAGAACATTGTAACAGATGGCTTCTTGAGCTACTAGACCACGTATAGTGACTAGAACAGCCCCAGACACTACCTTTGCACCTGTAGAGATTGTTGGAATCTACATAAGTAAATACTCGAATTGCCACAACCTATACTGGGTTGGAACCCCGAACCTCGCACGTTGATTGTATCATTGTTGTAGTGTTTTGTGTGTTTATTGGATTTAGTGTTCGCACTTTGTTCTTCAATATTTCATTCATTTCACGCCCAGCGAAATAGTCTATGGTCAGCAGATTGGTTGCGGTTGAATTTTGATTTGATCTGGCCGCCCATTGTCCTTCGGGTCCGGACATCTGGTGCCATTATGTCACAGCCAGTCCTACTTCCACTAGTCCTTACCATCCACCCTCGTACTGACCTCTTCATCCCTTCAAATATCTCAAAGACAATGATGGTTTCCAGATGTTCTACATGTCATCCGTGGCATGAGCCGGTCAGACCACCTGGATGTGATTGTGACTTCAGGGTGCACAAGCTTATGCCTCACAGACTGGTAGTAATCTAATAATGGGAGGGCAGCAATTTTTGTAATCGGTATATAAATCTAATAATGTTTTGGTGATTCTGATAACAATGTGAGTATCAGGTTGTGCGTGCTAACTGAAGCCAAAATGTCCAGGGCCATCACACACACACACAATTTACGAACACAAATCAGAAAAAAGAATTGGTCTACAAGTGAGGACCACAGTCAATGTCCGTGAATTTGATGCCCAAAAACGTGTGAATGTCAATGACGCGAACAGTAAATGATGTGAACAGTCACAACTGTGACAGACGCGTTCAAGTACGAATTCACGCACAAATGTAGTGCACTACTCAACGTGCTCGGATTGCTGCTCGACAGAATGAACGTGACAACCATATTCTTGACAGTCCACAACATCATCGTTTGCCTCATGCTCAGACCAGAGCTCTGCCTCAGGCTCCTCCTTTTCAGCAGGCTCCTGGGGATGTTTTTGGTGGAGGACCAATCCATTTACAGCAACATGGCCCAGCACCCCCAAGATTGACTCCAAATACTCTGGCTACAGTACAGGAACGTCTAGCTCAATTACAGAACCCTCTTCAATTCAATCCCAATATTCCTGCTGTGACGCGTCGCAGAAATCATGTTAATGCTGTAGCTGGACCATCAAATGCTGTAGTTAGACCGTCAAATGTGCCTGATCCTCCACAGCAGGCTGGACCACCACCTAGGGCTACACCCAACACTATTCTAGCCATGCAGCAGAGAATACAGGAACTCAATGCTCCTAGAGAATTTCAACCTGTTGAGTATAACAGACATCACCAACATAATAATCCTGGAGCACCTCCTCAAATACCTCGCAATCCAGCAGCTCAGCTCCAGAATCAAGCTCTTCTTCAAATAAATGGCCCAGCTCCTCTAGCACAGCCTAACAATCCAGGACAGCAGGCCAAGGGACGTGCTCACCCACAGCCCAATAATAATGCACCCTTCCCAAATTTCGTGGCTCTAGCAAATCTCCCAATCTATTTTATGCCTGTAAATGAAGTTGATGTTCAGCATATAAGCATTGGCCGTATGAACTTGGTCTGCCCAAAATGTGGGGCACTTCACTGGGCAGCAGAGAGGCTTTCAATATCCAGTTTGAATAACCCTGTATTTGGAACATGCTATTTGAATGGGAAGATTGTCTTACCTGCTGTACGGGCTCCACCTCGCGATTTGCTTGAATTGTTTAATGGGACGAGCAATCACTCTGCTCATTTCAAGAAAAATATCAGACAATACAATGCAGCATTTGCTCTGGCATCTTTGGGTGTGACAGTTGACAGATCTGTCTTGGATGGTCATGGTCCATATGTGTTTAAGATTCAAGGGGCACTGTATCATCATGTTGGAGCTCTTCTTCCAGAGGAGGGTGTGGAGGCAACATATGCTCAACTTTACTTTTATTCCACTGCACGTGCAAATGCTACTCGGTTAAATAACAACTAGCAGTTGGCCCGTGCTACGCTACGGACACCATATAAATTTAGAGAACGATTCAAAGTCCATGGTTGACACTCCCAATCAAAATCTAGGGCAATTGACCTATACTACCTTGCTCAGTATTGTAATTCCCAATATTAACTAATATCACCTTCCCTCGCTTTGTCCTCTTCATATAATCTGCTTTCTTTCCCTCATCCAATATTCCAGGTTGAGCTTAACCTACCGGGAACCTCCGACTACTCAACATCATGATTGGTCTGCTGGGGGCCAATTATTTTGATAGCCGCTTGACTCCCTCCTCCCCATGAATCTCCAGGAGCCGTGATTAATTAATTTTGAACTTCCACATGTATCGGGCATCTCGGGCATGTTCTCGTATCTCAGTGCACACTAATATGCGTGCAAATACTTTCTGTATGTATGCCAAAATTCTCGTCATGAACCTTTTAAAAGCTTTTATGCAAGTCAATCTCAAGACAGAGTTCGAAAGACTTGGGGTTCATAGTAGACTACTATAGTGAATTCTCCTCGCGTTCCCGGCGTTCACGGTCAATTTCCTTCGCAATAGTCTGCATTCTGAGATATTCATCTCTTCCAAGCATCCGTTCTTGATAACTCGGCAAATCCCGTCGACGACGGAATGGGTTGCTTGACTCACATCTATTGATTGCTTTTGATAGAGCGTTGGTTGAATCTGATACACTGGGTGAGATGAGGAAAATGATATATAGAGTGCATACCACAACTGGGATCATGTTCAAGACATCTCTTTGCAGCTTCCAGTTTCCTACGTAGCCTTTGACTGCGAGAGCGAATGCTTCTTCGATCCACCTCTCCATGCACATTGAGTGCGGTGATCTCGGTCGCAAGCTCTCGTTGTCTCCGTGCACGTTGTCCCGTAGAACGTCGATTGGCCTTGAGAGCCTGCCCAAGTGTTATGAGACATACAATAAACCTACTATATACAACAGCACACTTCTTGCTCTTGAGGCGAGGCATTCTCATCCTGCCTGTGGGCCTTGGGTTTGGCAGTCGATTATTTACCCTTGAAAGCACTCGTATCAGCGTCCAATAAGCATTAATGCCATCACCTTCAAAGTCTTGTCCGGACCGCGACAGATAGGTGAAACACTATCGCGTTGCAGATGAATACCAAACTGTCAAATTATTTATCAGATCAATATTGAAGTATGTGTGAAGTGTACCTCCAATAAGGTCGGAGTGTGGTTGAGAGATTCAGCTTTGGGGAGCAGAGGTCGCATATTGATGTCGGAAAAAACCCAAATCAGTTGCAACGGATTGGGTCGGCTTGTCGGCTTGAGTGGGATTGTAACCGGTCCCAAACCGCTGGCGGCGTGGCTTGTAACCAACTTGTAACCGGTTCTGAGCCATTCAAAGTATCTCAAGGCCCCTTTAGGCCTTAGACCTCTTGAGACGGGTTTGCACGGCTTTTGAGTGAGGAGCTGGGGCCTCACTGGTGTGACTACATCGAAAAATGTTCAGTGCCAATATAACGTAGACTTTCACTGCTGCTGGCTTTCTTCAATGGGGATCCGTTCTAGCCAACATCAGGGATGAAAGAAAAATGTTCACAGTCCGACTAATCTATATCATTCACACATAGAGGCATAACCTCGTCAATATAGTCCATCACGTAGAATACCTCGCACGACGTGCCAAATATGGATGAAGATCATTCTTGTGGGCTCCATTCGCAGATGGGCCAATTATATGCTGCTTTTATCCTGGCTTAGGCATCGTGTCTCGAGCAAAGCGCGTCGCAGTGTAATGTAAGTCACAACCACGTGACCGAATCTGCGGTGGCATTTCTCAGAGCCACCATCATTGAGGACAATGCACAAGTCAAGGCCACTCTTTGAGACGGCGGCAAGTGCATTCCTTTCCTTCTTACCGCCACCATAACTCACACCTATGCCACACTCTAGTTCACCAACTCTGCCATCATCTCTGCTCTCACTCAGCAGCTCACCCCCAGCAAGTCACCGCGAACCGTGCGTAGGGTGCAGTGGAATAAATTTCGACCCATGGCTTCACTCATCCTCCTCGGATTCGCCAACAACTTCAAGTCCAAGCCAAGGAAGCTCAACAAGTACACACCAATTTGAAGCGCCTCGCTGTCGATGCAGAGCAGCAAGCCGATGTGACCAGGAAGCCACGAAAGATTCGCAAGCACGATGCAGACGACTCGGAGGTCAACCCGCAAAACACCCAGACCCGTATACACAATGCAGGTTGCCACTTCGCCCTCCATCTTCCTGATCAACGATGTCATGAACATGTGAAGCTGAAGGTCAAGCAGCAGTGGGGTTCAAGACTCCATGCATAATCAACTCTCAACCTTTGTGCTCTATTCACCCATGCCACAGTTCTTGGATGGCTTGCGCAGCCAACGCTGCTCCATGGGATATCGCCTTTGCACCGAGGCCCTTCAATTCATTCCCGATGATGTGAAATTGTTCACTACCTCCGCAGGCCGCTTTGATGCGTTATCAAAGCTCGTCGGCTAGAAACCGGTCATCGCCAAGTCTCAAGTGTTCTACGGCCTCTTTGATACCCCTACTCTACGACAAGTGGGATGGGACAATCAACGTGAACACTCTTTTCCGGGAAAATGTGGTGCTCGAGATGCGTAAGCCGCCACATTTCTTTTCTGTTGCTCATTTCCTTTCCTTTTTTTCTTTTGAAGCTCTATGCTTCCTTCGTCCGCGGGCATCAAGGCGCAAAGGGGTTGTTCGAAGGCAACTCCAACCTCCTACAAGCCAAGTGCCACGAACGGATACAAGATCACATTTTTACGGTCGGCTGTTGAGCGCACCGCTCCCCCAGTGCGTGTCACTGCTTCAAACTTCGTTCTGCTGATCTAATAAATTTGTACAAGTCACCAGTACTAACCACGAAGATGACGGGCAAAGCCAGACATCCTCGCCTTCCCCACCCCCGTATTCACGCCACTTCTCTGCAAGCCATCTAGCTCCCAGCCCTGATCATCAGCTCAACCATCAAACCCACTGCGCACCACCTCCCGGACGCCGACCATTCCTCCCCCTGCCTTGGCTGCGAGGCACCCACCTGTACCACCCACAGGTCCAAGCGGCAATCCTCATCCCGACGGAGTGCAGCCCCGAACCGCTCTCATAACAATGAGCGGCATGGACGGTGAATTGTTCTGTAGTAGCAGCAATCATGTATTTTTATATTTAGTTTTATTCAATTCTTTTAAAAAAAATTGGCGTAGCGCGTGTTAGTTGCAACCACTTAAAACAGGTCTCAAGGTCTATAATCCCCCAACTGGCTTTGAATGGATTGTAACTGATTGTAACCCCGCCACTGGCTTGGAACCAGGTTACATGCACCTTACCCAAGTGTTGCAAGCCACAAAAAAAATTGGGACCTTGGAACGGCTCGGGACTGGTTGAGAGACAATACAACCCACCCAGGATTTTTCCGACAGACGTTGTAGACAGAGAGCTGCGTTCGCTGACCATCTGAACAGTTATAAATAGAAGCTCAACAATTGAGTGGAGCGGTTGTGCAAAAGTCAACATCTCTACGGTTTTCCGTCGGACCGTGGAGCAGGTGACGACATGTTGACGGCATGTGGAGTTCGGGGAGCCAATACGAATGTGTGGCCACATAAACAGGTTTGTGTGCGGGGGACATGCCGTCTTCATTTCTTATATAGATACAGGTCTTAATGCTGAAGTGATGGGAATTCTTGACCATGTCCTCCGAGAAAATCATGCTTATGTCCAAATATTCAAAACAGCTCATGAAAGGCTGCGGGAGCAGGAAGCAGCTCATCCTGAGGTGGCTTCAGAAATTTTCACAATCATTCGCTGTGAAAAGGGACTGATGCCCGGTGTTATAATGAACTTACTGCCAACGAGGTTGCAGTGATTTTGTCTGGGGATGGTTCAATTCCAACAAATCACAGAGACCTTATTGTTCACTACAGAACTGGCCCAAATTCTCTGAAACGGATTTATGAAATCAATGCATCTTATCAGCCAATGCTTTATGTGTTGCTGTTTCCCAATGGAGACAATGGGTGGCATCCTAACATCCCTCTCAATCTGCCTGATGGGCAGGAAAACAATGCAGATGATGAGGAGCAGCAACGTGATGCAGGAGACGAAGAAGAGCCAAACACATCAAAAACACGGAAAACACTGTCCATCTTGTAGGCTCGTGACCAACCACGTTCGCCAAGCACATGGCTGCGCTAATCAGGGTTGGCGAAGCGGCTGGGACATTTGGTCATCATTTTCAGTGGTCCCGCCAAAGATGAGTTGGGACTTAGTAAAATATGACCCTCAGCCTCCACCCGACCTTGAAAAAAAGTGTCAAAAGTTCCTAGGTAAAAATTGAATAGTTTTCAATTCTAAGCTGAATGAGACATACTTGTTTTTCAACTTTAGGCAAAGGTCGTGCTCATCCTCAACTGGTCCGTGCGCAGACGGCGAGCATGATCTTCACCAGATGTCAAAAAACAAGTTGGGCGCGTTCGATTCAGAATTCAAAACTATTCATCTTTCTCTATAGCAATTTTTACACTTTTTTTCAGTTTGAGGGTCCCATTTCACCAAGTCCCAACTCACATTTGGCAGATCCACCAAAAATGACGACCAGATGTTCCAGTCATTTTAGGAACCTTTTTGATCCCTTTGCTTTGTCTCGTGATCAAAAAGTTGGTTGCCTAAAACAGACTGATTGCGAGTCTATCCATCTTGGAGTACTATACATATCGTCTGCACCAGTGTGCTGCAGATTCTTCACATATTTTCCTTGCAGGAAACCTGTTTCAGCATTGTGGATGCATGGGCTGCAACAGATCAGACGAGGCTGACCTGGCTGAAGTTCAATCAACCTAAGCTAAGAGTAGACCTATACAAAGGTTTGGCAGATGTTATTGCACAGGATGGACAGGCACAACTTTCAGAACTCAGTCAACACTTGATCTTACCCTCATCGTACATTGGTGGCTCTCGCTTTATGATTCAACTATATCAGGACTCACTTGCTATTGCACGTCACAGTGGAAAGCCTGATTGGTTTTTGAAGATGACTGCAGATGGGAACTGGCCTGAAATAAAGGATGAACTACTCCCTGGCCAAGTGCCTGCTGATCGACCAGATTTGGTTGCACGTCTCTACCAAGAAAAAGTGCGCATTTTGGTGAAAGCAATCCAATGTGGTGCATTTGGAGCCTTTGAAGGAATGGTCTATACAATTGAATTTCAGAAGCGTCGACTGCCCCATTGAAATGGTGCACTTGCGTGCAACAGTGAAATCTAATATCAAAAGAGCAAGACAATGTCTGCTCAATTTAACACCAAATAAACACTGACTACTACTCAATAATGTGCGTGTGTGTGTTCAGGGAGGTAGGATTTAGAAACCCTTCAACCCTAAGAACAAGTGGTTGTAATTGACTTTATGGTTGTCAAACCGTTGGAATAACTGTAATTAATTTAAACAACCCCCAAGTTGTAGTGGCAATAGAATAGAACCCAGTGTTCGACCTTAAGCCCTTGTTAAGGGTCGGGATTTTGGTTAAGGCCTTAAACGTTAATAAGCCTTAATTAAGGGTTCCATATTAAGGCCTTAATTTCCGGGGGGGGGGGGTGGGGGTGGGGGGGTGGGTGCAATCTTACACAGTGGCAATACATGAGAGCCCATAGAACTACTAGTGGTCATCCCCAGAGTCCTCCAACTCTCTGTTGTCTGGTTCCTTGTCACTGTGCTCTCTGCTAACAACTGCATTAATAGCTGCTGCTGAGTGAAGGCCTTGCGAGGTGCACGTTGTGAGGCTGGTGCTTGTGCTATGCCCTGCACACCGCCTCACGGCCCCTTCAACCGAGCCCTGGACGAGAACGTACGAGGCGCCCGTTCATCCAAATCAGGAATCAAAGTTACCAAATCCGGATTCTCATCAAACGCACGCAGCCTATGGTCCCCATCCAACCTTCCACATCGCTCGTACCACCTGCCCGACTAGTCACGACCCTCGATGGACGCCCCCATCACCCGAACTCCGCCCTTGCATGACTCGCACCTCACTTACGAGCACGGCACCATGCGCTACGGCCCACGAGAGTGGTACGAACCAGCCAATAGCGGGCATCCTGGGCTTGGTATCCTCTTCCCACACCCTAGAAGTCACCAACACTCGAACGCAAACCTCGTCCGATCCAGTTCCCATCCTTCCAAACCACTCCAAACCTACTTAGATACGTCCGAACGCGTCCCCCGACCAATAACTGACCTTTTATGGCCCAGGAATCCGCTCTGCTATGGAACGGGTCCTGCGCCCGTACCAATTTGCATCGTACACTCCGCCCGTTCGCGGAAACGAACCCCAAAATACGAACGTAAGCCTCGCCCGTGGCCCCAAATATTGAACGCACCCTACGTACGTTCCTGCGCGAGCACCCTCAAACTGGAACTGAACGAGTGGGCATCAAGGGGATGGTCGAGAGGCGAAAAGGTATAAAAGGATAGCAGAAAAGGGCGTTGTAGTCAGTCAATTTTCGGAGCTTAGTTCTCCCCCACCACCTGTACCCCCACCTGTGCAACTAAGTCTCACTCACACCGAGTTGACCACATCCTCACTTGCCTCTAGTAGGGCATTTCACTCTCACACCTCCTTTCGCAAGGTCCCAACTCATCGGACCCCAAGTCATATCATCGGGCTTCCCCGTAATAGGATCACCAACTTCGCAAGCTTCACGCTTTGTAGAAGTCGGCCTGGGCGAAGCCATATTGGTTTAAATCGCCGTCTGCCACCCAGTGTCACGACCGGACGTCCCATACGTTCGACTGACCAGCACCAGCCGGTGTTGCTGTCACTTGCTTTATAACCGTAAAACATTGTATTAAGCCTTCCACCTTCGTTGGGAACATCGGGGAAACACGAGGGAAGGATTGCAGCATAGGCATCGGATTTTACAGGAAACAACGCGTCGTTTGTTCGAGCTTGTGACCTAGGACAGGTAGCTATTACCCCCACACCCGTTTACAGCTAACAGCAGGTACCCCCAACACGAAACTACGGAACGGACGCCTCATGCAACCCCGTGCAACACCCTCATTCGGACAACGCACACGTCCCAATCCTACATCCCCACTATCCTCCAACGTTAATTAACCCCTAGAGGCTGAACGGGCTGTCTATTTGATAAAACATATTCTCATAGCGGCACCGCGGTCCTTATCACAACGTGCAGGGGATTGCAGAATGGAACTGGGTACAGACTGCCTCCGCCTGCATGTCATTGAAAGGGTTATTGAAACCCTTGAAAACTTTCAATTGGGTCTACATGTTGGTAACATGTTACCGACCAATCCAGCCACGGGACAGTGAGTTTGGACACAGCTGAGACAGTATACCTTGTAGTGGGCCGAGTTCTGTTTTTCACCAAGATAGAAGAAGGCTCAGAGGCCAGATTTCGCAGGCAGCATAGCTGGAGCTTGTGGTGAACGGTCTTGGTCATGAGGAAATATTTGGATGGGATCACAATATCTGATGCCATCATTACCCTTAATTAAGCCTTTGGACGATTCTGGCTCCTTGTTAAGCTTAACATTAAGGCCTTATTAAGGCTTAACTTAACTTAAGTGTCAGCACAGGGCCTTGCTGCAGGGTTTTACTGCGACGTAGGCAACTGGGCGATACAAGGAATAAGCGAACGCAGTCAATTAAGCACTGGAGAGTAGACTAGAATAGTGTAAGGAATGTAAGTAATTACTTAGGGTTATATACTACGAAATAAAAGGGGTTTTTAGGGGACTAGGGGTCTAGGGGTGACTGTGGACGCCAAGGGGTAAGGGATAAGGAGTGATCCTGACAAGCAGGGGTTGACAGGAGTTGATCGAATAAGGAGTGCGAGGGGGCGAGGGGCGTAGGAGAAAAGAGTGAGACAAGGGGTAGGCAAGGGGTAAGAGATGACTGGCTTAATGGTAGGGCGGGTTAATAAGGATATGAGGCCAACACAATAACCCGGTGAGGCACAATAATCCGGATAGTACGTGAGTGATGGGAAACCAGGTTGTTGAGAAGGAGTGAAAAAGGGTAAATCATGACATTACCCCCCTCTAGGGATGCTTCGTCTCGAAGCATCAAGTCCGTTAACTTTTCTTTTTTGACCTCGAGGGGGGTTTGTCCAGTTTCCAGCTGCCTTTGCCGTCTGGTATTTCCCGTGGTGCCCACCGATTTTTCTTGTAATAAGCCGCCATGGATTCATCTGCGCCCACCAGATGATGTCGTGGTTCCCAAGTGCATTCCTCCATTGGATAGCCTTCCCATCGGATATAATATTGAAGGTCCTTGCACCGTTGTTTGATGTTCAACACTTCTCCAACCTCGTAAAGATCAACGCCATCGACAACGTTGGGAGGGGGTGGAGGTACAGTCTTCTGATGTTCAGCCACGGGGGGAACCCAGGGCCGCAGGAATACTGTGTTGAAGACTGGGTGTACCTTCCACGTGGCGGCAAGTTTAAGCTCATAGGAAAGAGCTCCGACCTTTCGTACGACTTTGAAGGGGCCATGATGCTTGTCGTCCAGCTTTTTCATAGTCGATGCGTTGTCAGATTTTTCCCCGAGAGGTAAACCTCGTCCCCGGGTTTATACCCGGGATCTTCTCCTCGTTTGCGGTCGTAGAACCGTTTCATAGTCTCCTGCGCCACCTTCATGGAGGCTGCAGCTTCTTCTCGCACTAATTTCATGCGTTTAGCGAAGTCATCTGCAGCTTCAGTCGGCACCTCCACCCGCAGTTACGTTCCTTTCCGCAGATGGAATCCTAACATGGTGTAGAACAGGGTAAAGCCCGTCGTAGTGTGCACCTTGTCGTTATAGCTGAATTCTGCCATAGCTAGCCAGTCTGACCAATCATCTTGCATGAAGTTCATGAAGACACGTAGGTATTGTTCGACCTCTTGATTAACCCGTTCGGTCTGTCCATCGGTCTGGGGATGATAGGCGGTCGAGGCGTTCAATTTTATGCTTAGGAGTTTCAACAAGTCCCGCATAAAGTGCCCCACGAAGATTTGGCTGCGGTCACTGATGACTATCTCACTGATGCATAGGCTTGCGTGAATGCCGTCTGTGGCTAAACATGAAACACAATTCCTAGAGAGCTAGAGGACGCACCATGTGGTTTCGTGGATACCGGCAGCCTCAAAGGCTGAGGAATGGAGCAAAGATTGACGGCACAGAACCTGAGAAGGCTGCATGAGCAGACTGTGAAAATGGCAATAAAAATGTACAAACCATGGATGTGCCGATTGGGTGCTCACAGGGAGAAACCAATTCACATTTTTTACAAGCACGCGATCCCCACCTGGACCAGAACCAACCCCGACACCACGGCTCCGATCTCCGCCAGCTGCAAAAGCGGGTCGAGCTTGCCTTTGAACTCAGGAAGGCACGCTTGATTCGTGTACAGGCAGTGTACCGCTGACGAGGGCTAATGACCGGACGACGACGGGAAGCGCACGGCTGAGCGAGGTTTCAGCAGGGTTGTGCCGGATGTGCAGCTGCAGAGGTGGGAGGGAGGCAATGAGTGTGAGATAGGTGTGCGACGAGCAGTAAATGGACAAGAATAGCAGTTTTAGGTCCACAAAGTTGACAATCCCAAGCTGACGGTTGAGGAGCTACAGAAGGTGCCAAGTCAGATCACATCATGCTAACGAATGAGGAATAGCCTTACCTGCATGGCTGTTTCAAATGAACCGGCAGCAACATGATCGGCAGCCAACGGCGAGTTGCGAGCCCAGTGTTCGACTTCGCTGGCGCCCGGGGTCGAGCCAAGCAGGTCAGCCTCCTCAGCAACGGCCTCTTCGACGTCATCAACAGGCTCTGCGGCCTGGTATTCGCCTCCGTCAGCATCAGGTTCCCATCCACCCTGGGGATCAAGATCATCGTGGATCTCCTCGTCCTTGGCCCAAGCATCGAGGGCAGACGAGGTGCCAGCGGTAGCATCACCATTAACATATGCAGGCTCGACGCCGGTTTCTAGGCTGCCATTCGCAAGCGCACGCTCGAAGAAGTTCTGTCCGGTCGAAACTGCGGGCCAGTTGAGGTCGGTCGTGGCGGTAACGATCGACGGGGGCTTCAGAGTTGAGAGACCGAATGACGGGACGTCATCTACGTCCGCCTCCGTTAACCCAGCCGACTCGAGGATCTCCTGCGCGAGTTCATCCAGACCGTTCGTCTTGGCGGTCAAGTATGCCAATGGATCTATCATGGAAGAGCGTCAAGAGGGAGATGGGAACAAAGAGACAATAAGACGCACAAAGAGCCACATTCCGCAGTACAGATATCCGGCCTAGGACATCGCCCGCATATAGAGCATTATGGAAGCGCGACATAGGGTCGCCCCGCGCATCTGCGATCTTCTGCAGCTTGTCGGTACTCTCCGTGGCAAGATACAAGAACGACAGCTTGTCGAAATTCTTCGTCTGCTGATAGGCCTTCTCCACGATCTACGGTACATTTAGTCTAAACAGCGATGTAAAAGAAAAGACAATGTGGTTTGTGGTTCCCTTGCTTGACCGGTCCCAGCACTCAGGCCGATCGATGGTCTTCGCAGTTTCCATCGCGACATCGAGATTCCCGCATTCGAGCGCAAGCTCAAACCGCGTGTTCGTATCTTGCACGAAGTGAAGGCGATCTAAAGACAAATCTATCAATATGAATGAAAGAATCTATTTATTCGAATCAGATACCTCGGGGAATCCCTTCTGCTGCAGGTACGTGATGATGCTCTGCCCGAGGAGCATTGAAGTGCGGATGAGCATCTCCTCGTAGTTGTTTTTGAGCAGCGCGAGCTTGAAGCGGTACTCCGTGGGGTCGAAGGTGATGAAAACACCGGAATCATCCCAAGCGCCGGACTTGATGCGGATGGTCTCATGAATGAGACTATGTTGGGAGAAGTTCTTGTTGGCGATGGTGATGGCTATGGCGAAGTATTAGTCGATAGCGTTGATCCAAAGTGAAGGCACATACTGTGTTTGCTCATCAGAGCTACCAAAGAACCATTGTTGCTCCACACCACGTATTTGACGGGAGGAGAGTTGACTTCCGCGAGAGTCTTCTGCTGCTGGATGTCATACAGAACAACGGACGACGTCGAGCTGAGGATGAGGCTAGTAGTTCCTCCGTAGAATATCTCATTCGTCTGAACTGGGGCTTGATGGTTTTAACGACCGAGTTCGCCAGATCCCGGACCTCGATGATCTGCAAACGTAGTCAGTTCGTTTTGAAGAACATCCGACGAATACACACCTGCGTAGCCTTCTGCAGAACCGCAAACCTGTTCCTTGCCACGAAAATTCCGCTCTGTCCTGCACCCTTCTTCCCATTGACCCTCGAGTCCTTGACCTCGCCCTGCGCCTGCTGGGGCAACGACGTCGACTCATACAGGCCATTGTCCGAGGAAATTGTCACGAGGACGGCCCTCTCCGCCGGGTTGAAGCTCAACGTCCGTGGCGGGACATACGGGCTGCCGAACTTGCGGACAGAAAGCAGCCCGAGATCCGCGCCGGTGTTGAAGTTGTACGACTGCACGTATTTGTCTCGGATGTAGTAAAGCAAATCTTGGTGCACCGCAAACGCGGGGCGCTCGCGTTCGAGTTTGAACACGATCAGTCCGCTGTCATGGCCTGCAGCGAAGAGGTTGAGGTTCGGGTGCGAGGCAAGGACCCAAAAGCGGTCGTTCTCGCGGCGGAAAGTCTGGATCGTGGTGCGCTTGGCGAGATCCCAGACGCGGATGGTCTTGTCCTCGCCGCAGGACACAATCAGCTCGTGCTTCGGGTGGAACAGTGCAGTGGAGACATTGTTGAAGTGGCCGCGGCAGGAGTCAACCTCCCACGCCTTGGTCTCGCTCATTCGCCATATTTTTATTGTGCGGTCATCGGCGGCGGAGATGATGAGGGGAAGGGTTGAGTGGAACATTGCGTAGTTGACACCGCGGTCGTGGCCCTCCAAGACATATTTGACCGTAGAGAATGTATCGAAGGTTTCAAAATTGCCGGGGCCACTCTGCCGCCGCTGTTTGGGGAGCCTTTACGCAGCCCAGAGATATCCCAAACACGCACGGTTTGGTCCATGGATGCAGATACGACGAGGTCGTGCTTGGGGTGGAAGAGGGCGGACATGACATAGTGAGAGTGCCCAGCGAGAATGGCGATGCAATTTCGCGACGTGCTGTTCCATATACGAATAGTTTGGTCGTCGGAGGTTGAGATCTACAAAAATCCACTTAGACGCCGTTTGGCGGCAGATGTCCCACCACTCACAATCCAAGGCATCTCATGGTGAAATTGGACAGTGCGGACATAGTCCAAGTGCCCATGGAGAGTGAAAAGACATCGTCTATTTTGCGGTCGTATGTCTGCGGGCGGATAAGTCGTGTATAGGCCACAGAAAAACACCAGCTAACCCCAAACTTTAATTTTGTAGTCGTCGCCACCGGTCACCAGCAGGGCATGGCTCGAATGTAAATTAACGCCTTGGACAGGGCCTATAGATTGTCAGCGATATGCCCGCAAGCATTGGCAATTCTTCTTACCCTCCTGTTCTTCAAAACGGTCAACCAGGACAACCGCTAAGTCTTCGGTCGCTTTTTCACTTGTCACAAAGGAGGATGGTCAGTAACTCTGTGACCAGACGCGTCAAAAACTGGCCGGTGTGCCCAATTTCTGAAGTATTAATAGGACCACAAATTAGGCGCTCGAAGTCTGCGGTAAATGCAGAGATCGTGTGGGTAACCAGCTTGGCTGCGTCGGAGCTCCTTGAGGTGCTTGCCAGCTGCTCAGTGTCGCGGTAGGATACAGAACGTCCGATACGACCTTGTCGATGCGGTGAAAGAATGAATTGCGAACACGTAACACCTGTCAACTTTGTTTCGCGTTCAACGCCACTTACCGCTCACAAATTATGAGCGATGGAAAAGTGCCGTGCTGTCACTGCGAGGCCCCCTTTAAACCAAGAGGCCTGAAGACCCATGAGACTTCTTGTAGGTTCAAGAATGCCAGCAAGGAAAAGGACAAACAATTTACCGTGCAATTGAAAGTTCAACAGCGTAAGACTCTGTTCAAAACGGCAGCCATGCCTAATCTATTTAATTGTACAGGTCAAGCAGCATATGATGATCTTGAAGCCCGCTTGAATGGTACGTGCATAAGTTTCCAATCAATTATTTCTACACGGAGCCTACAGGTGGATCAGCACGAACTATGGGAGGTCTATCTGGCCAGGCACTGCTCCATATCCAGATACCCGAGCACCGTAACACTCGTCCCAATGGTTCGCGCTATCTATTGGTTTATTTTACTCTCCAGATCTAAACTTCCACACAGATTATTGGTCGCCACATGACGATTCTTTCCATAATGAACCCGGGTCTCCTGTCAATGATGATCCCAACCAACGCGTGCCAAGTCCCGTGGAAGCGGAAGAGCCGGAAATAAAACGTGTATTCCATCCACACAGTCAACACCCACCTCAATTCCAATCCTTCCAATCCTTTGTGCGCCGGCCTGAGCGAGCAGAACCTACCGATAGCCGCCCATGGCGACCGTTCCGTTCTCAGCTGGATTTCGAAGTTGCAGAATTCTGCGAAACTAACATGTTGAAAAAGGATTCGACTCAGACATTGATATCCCTTATACAACGTTGTAACGCTAATCCAGAAGACTTTACACTGGACAGCCAACGTGAATTGGATGAGTTGTGGGAGTTAGCCTCGCATAAATGTACTGAAGTAAGTTTTTTCAACCGAGAACTGAATTCAACTTACTTGAATGTATTAGTTTGTGAGAGGTACCGTCACAATCCAATACAAAGACGAGGACAAGACTTACAATACTTACGTTCGGCCACTCTGGGATTGGGCACGAAGCCTCATTCAAGATCCTCGCCTCGCTTCGTCTTTTATTTGGGACGCCGAAAAGGCTTACAAATTCGACGGCGAAACTTATGTTCGATTTTATCAAGAGCCTTGGACCGCGGACGCGTTCTGGGAAGCCCAGGCGAGTCATATAGCCTGGACGCGTGCTTAAACCCTTTCTTACTAGGTTCTCTATAGTCATCCTTGCCGGATCATCCAGCAGCGAAGCCCGTCTGCTATGTTATATATGCAGACAAGTCAAAACTTTCTTCATTTGGTACCCAGAAAGCGTACGCGGTGGTGGCCCGTCTGGCAAATATCAACATTGAGACCAGAAATAGTACGCGATTTGGTGGTGGACAAGTCGTTGGTCATCAGCCCATTGTAAGTTCACATTTATGAACTCCTTAAGCTGACGTGACCATGGTCATGTATGAATGAATGAATGTTGGGAACGGGAGAAATCCCTGGCGCCAATGGGACGACAGGGATAGCCGGCGGATGGCTTCACCAAGGCTGAGGGATTGGCGGTGGCACTGATACCAAAAGCGGGCTCAATGTCCCTGCGAATGTAAGCCAGAGGGTGAAGTATCCAAATTAAATCACATAGCTTCATCTTCATGAGGGCCAGGGTGGGCGGGGAAAAGGAATCCAAATCCAAGGATGCCCGAGCTGGAGGTAAAGGCAATGGACTTCGGATGGCGCTGATGATGGCGGAGAGCAGAAAGATCTGCTCACTTCAGCAAGCCGTCGATCATAAACCTCATTCTAGGCCCAACGATCGTGCCTCACGAGGGCATAGAAACTCAATTATGGATGGCTCTTTGATGTTCTCATGCGATTGACGTAGGTCGACGAAGACTCGAAGGAAAAGGGCAAGCCAGCATTTGCTAATTTTAAAAATATTGTATGGCATACAGCCTTCTATGAATTACTTGAATCCCTCGTGATTCCGGCCAAGGTTGGTGATTGGATGACTTGCGGAGACAGAATTCCTCGTTGGCTTTGGCCAATAATTCTAATTTTAGCTGCCGACTACGAAGAAGCGTACGTATTTTTCTCAATTGAGTGCCACCCCATGTTAACCGTAATTTCAGATGTGTTATGGCTCTAATCCGTGGTTTGACATCAATGTATCCGTGTCCCATTTGCTTGTTCCTTGGCAGGAGCAATCAGATCTTTCTATAGAACATCCGCAACGTGTCGCGGAGGATTCTGAACGGCTTATTCAAGAAGCTAGAGCGTTGCGAACAGCAGCGGAACGTGAAGAACTCCTCAAAGACAATGGATTGCGCGACATTGAGGTAAGTTAATTTATGTTTCAATCCGTGCGTCATTTTCAATGGTCATAGAATGCTTTTTGGAAAATCAGAGGTGCAGATCCTCACAAGGCCCTCTCCTTCGACCCCCTGCATGCAGATGATGGAGGTTTCTGGGGTTCTCATCTTTTCAGTGAAATCAAGAAACGAGCTACGGAGTTGGGCCGAGAAGCGATCGTCAAAATAGATGAACAGTATGTCATTTTACTCTTCTGCAGGCCTACTCATAATTGAACGTTGTAAGATTTGCCGCTTTTCCGCGCTGGAAAGGCTTGAACCATTTCGACTCAGTCATGAATACAACCTTCAACGATGGTTCCAAGCACGAGGACGTCGCAAAAATGATGCTGTTCGCCGCTCACAATGTCCTTGTTGACGAACCTGGTCTGCTCCTTCTGCAAGCACTTCGCAGCTACCTTGAGTTACGCACCGCTATCAAGTTTGAGGTCCATACCTCGGACACCCTTGCTGTGGGTCGGGACGAGATTTTGACACTTGATTCGACCATGAAGGTAAATGTGCTTCAAAAATAATTCTACCAGCTAATGTGATTTTCTTTAGCAATACATAGCCACTTGTGAAGAGACAGAACTATATGGCAACAAAGACTGGAATGTTCCCAAATTTCACTCTCGCTGGCATGCCTTGGATCATATTGAACAAAAGGGAGCGAGTCGAAATTTTGGAACCAAGATGAGTGAATCGATGCATGGCGCAATCCGGAAGACATACCTTAGGCTGACGAATTTCAAAGACGTGACTCCGCAGGCAAGTTGAATCTTGTTTCTTTCAATTCCTTCCACTTAAAAGTACTTTTCAGCTCGTCAAGCACGATCACCGTCGCACGGTTGCTACATATATTCGGGAACAGATTGAAGCACTCAATGAAGATCCATCTGAGAGCCCCGAAGATACGGAATCGACGGTACTGTCCAATATTGACATTGGATCAAAGGTCAAGCCTGTCGCGTTTGTGAAACTGGAACAAGACATGTCCCATGACACCGCTTTTCACCGATTCCGCGTGAAATTCGGTGTTTTCATCACCCAATTCCTAATGGCGCACGACTACAATTTGTCAAATCCAAATGGCAAGCCACTAAGATTTGATGACACTGACACGGTACGTTCTTCTCTCTCTTGAAGTCCACTTGACTTGATGAAAGTAGATTTCACCATTCCAATTCCTCAAGGTCCACTATGAGTCCATGAGTGACTGGAAGTGGACAGCAGATTATTTACGGTGCAACCCCAAATTTCACGACCACCCGCGTTACGACTTTGTTCTGGTGCAAACAACAGACAAACCCATCTTCGCTCAACTTCTATACATGTTCTCATGCACAGTGGAGGGCAAGTCCCATCATTTTGCACTCATTCCGCCGCTGGACGCTCCGACGGGTAATGTGAAAAAAAAGGACAAACTATTACGCTTTCGTCGGGTTCGCGCACAGGCGAGGAAGAATTCCGAGTTTATTTCATTGCATTCTATTATTCGCGGCGCAGTTTTGGTGGCCGACTCAGACAGAGCTGGTGATTTTCTTGTGTTTGATGTATTAGATGGTGACACTTCTCTTCGACTAAAGAGTTTGTAGCGCGGACGGTAGCAGAATAAAGAAATATTTATTTGCACAAGGGAGGACAACTGTTGACGAGGATAATGTACGGGCATAACTTTGAGCGGAGAGATAAATCAGCATTGCCAACACCTGAAATAACAGTTCTCACCTCCAAAAGACATACTAATGGCTCGCAGGACCTTGCGATCGAGAGCCGCGTTGAGCTCTTAGGCACCATCATATCCCATTGGAGAGCCTCGCTGTCGCGCGAGGGATAGTCTAGCAATACGAAGCCGTCACCCAGGAGCGACAAATCAGGTTAGGCAGGACACTGCAGGACACGACAAAAGTCCGAGTCTTGAGAAACCAGGATGACGAGAGAGGCCGATGACGACGGCACAGTACAAGATTTAGGGCAATTGAGTTGTTTCCTGACTCTCATAGAGGGTCTTCAGAGGGCACCCGAGCTCTATGGCAAAGGCGACGAACCAGGGGGGGGCGGCGGAAGAAGCTCGTTGAAATACAGAGATTATATGTACATAATAATGCTCGTTGACAGCGGATAAGTCCAGTATAAGGGACGGGCGGTGCCTTTTACGGCACTTATCATAACCTTATATTGCCGGCACCTTATAAGGCTATTTTTATTTTTCCGACATGCCAAGCACATGGCCTGTTGGAAGATGAAAATGAATGGGAGCTCTGCTTAGAAGAGGCTGCTGTTATGCAGACTGGCCATCAACTTCGACAGCTTTTTGCAACAATTCTGAAAGAGAACTGGCCAGTAAGTGACCCTGTTGCATTGTGGAATCGCTTCAAGGAGAATATTTGTGATGATGTCCGGCACAAGTTAATTCAGAAAGGGTTCCCTAATCCTACTGAAGATCAGATCTACGACTATGGCCTTTACCTTCTTGATTCCATTCTCAATGGATCTGCAAAATCATTGGCAGATTTCCTCCTATGCCACAACCAGTTGAAAATTGGGCTCAGCTTGATGCAAATCGGCTAATTGCAGAACAGCTTGCCTATGACCGTGAGGAGTAGCGTAATTTGGCAGAGCCTCGAATTCAGGGATTGAATCCCGAGCAGCGCACTGCATTTGATGCAATAATGAATTCTGTTATGAATAACGAACCAAAATTATTATTCTTGAATGGTCCTGGAGGCACTGGAAAAACTCATGTATATAACACATTATGTTATGCATTGCGTGCAGAGGACATTATTGTACTTTGTGTGGCATCCTCGGGAATTGCAGCCTTATTATTACTTGGTGGTAGAACCTCTCACTTTACATTCAAAATTCCCATTACACTCTGGGAAGGGATTCTCTGCAATGTCAAAAAAGGCACCATGCTGGCAGAGCTGCTTAAGAAGGTTCGCTTGATTATTTGGGATGAGGTTCCGATGCAGAATCGGCGAGCACAGGAAGCTGTGGATAAGACTATGCAAGATATTCGAAATGATCCCCGACCATATGGTAGAACCACAGTAGTCTATGGCGGTGATTTCCAACAGGTTCTTCCTGTCGTTGTCAAAGGTGGAAGGGAGCAAATTGTTGGACTGTGTCTTCAACGTTCACTCCTGTGGAAAAAGGTTGAAATACTTCATTTAACTCAGAGCATGCAGCTGGGAGGTCCTAATGCACGACAAGAGGATAAGGATTTTGCAAAATGGCTTCTTGATGTTGGACATGGAAGGAACATTGATCCTGCCCAGAACATTGAACTTCCGGAGGTTATGAAGCTACCCAGCAACAGTGTTGAATCTATGATTGACACCATTTATCCTGGGATCTCCACCATACGTCCAGATCATGACCAGGATAAATACTTCTTGGAACGCACAATTCTTTCTGCCCGGAATGATGATGTAGATGAGCTCAACAAGGCACTGCTTGAGAAATTTCCAGGAGAGAAGACAGTCTTCCACAGTGCAGATTCTGTAATCAGAGAAGAGGGTATTGACAGTAATCAATTTAAATATCCTATTGAATACCTTAACTCCATTCGAACCTCTGGACTTCCCCTGTCAAAACTAAAATTAAAGGATGGATGTCCAATTATGGTCCTTCGAAATTTGGATACGTCCCAAGGTCTCTGCAATGGCTGTCGAGGAATTCTCACTAAAATGTCGCCTCATGTCCTCGAAATACGGCTGATTGGTGGAGAACACAGTGGCAAAAAGGCCTTCATCCCACGCATCTCAATTAGTCCTTCAGTGGAGCAGATTGGCTTTGCCATGAAACGTCGACAGTTCCCTGTTCGCCTCGCATTTTCAAGGACTATAAACAAATCACAGGGCCAATCTGTGGATCACATTGGTCTAGACCTTCGGACTGATGTCTTCGCTCATGGGCAGTTATATGTGGCACTTTCTCGATGCACTTCCAGTCGAAGGGTTAAAGCACTGTTCAAAAATGATGCCAACACAACTACAAAAAATATTGTCTACCCGGAGGTTCTGCTTTAAGTACAGTATGTATACATCCTTCCAATTTTGATTCAGAAGTCTGATTTTATTTTTAAATCCCAACAGGTAGTTTGTCATGTATAGTTCAATGTTTATAAATTTTCTTTGCTTTAAAAACATATACTAAGATGCGGAGCCACCCCCGGGGTTTGGGGCAGAGCTGTTGACCCTGCCGGAGGGTGGCTGCGAGCGGAGCGAGTAGCCGTGCCAAAAGCACGGGTCATAAAGCTTGTGAAGAAGATATTGCGAGAGACGCGTCGGGAAAGAAGAGACGCGTTCGGTCACTGCTGAGACTCCTGATCGGGTCCAAAAGAGGTAGCTGTCAAAAGGTTACCCCGTTGAGTGACAGATAGGGGTCGTAGGCATCGAATTCAGGTATTTTAATCACGAGTGCTCATATGTATTGTATCTTGAGATAGTACCCAAGAAGTACTCAAAAGTAGTACCCACAAAGGCACCACCGATTATTGACATCATTTGTAGTGCTTTTTTCGCGTAAATGGTGCTTGCGCACTCACATGTAGTACTGTACATGTACCCTTACTTTCCACAGTGATAAGACACACGAGAGGGAGCAAAAGTTCAAGCGTCCATTGCAAATGCAACCGAGCAAAACGCAGGCATGTATGTATACGTACACCTTACATCATGACGAAGAATTTCAAGTTGAAGGCCGAGTCGGAGTCGGAGTCGTGCGGCGGCACAACAGCGGTTAATTAGTAGGGTGTATATTTTTTGTCGGGGGGGGCGGGGATCCGAATCGGCGTACAGGCTGCAGCATTCATTTTATTTTGACCAGCACCCATCGCATCCAGGCCCTCCGCCCGATCCAAACTAGCCAGTGCTTTGAATCCATTGCCTAGGCGCCATTTAGTTTGCCGAGTCCGAGTCCGAGTCCATAGCCCGCCCGTAAGTAACCGAAGAACATCCAGTTCGTGGTCGTCGTGGTATCAACTCAAGTACACATAAGCACTTCGGGAATAAACGCCCTCGAGTTGTCCCAAATTATCTTCCGTTCTACCTATCCTGGAGATATCTAAACCACCGTCTAGTATCTACTAAGTATCGCCCGCGTCCAGCCCTACGCGTCCCTCCCCACCGGCACCGGTACCGCATTCATATTCATATTCGTATTCGTATTCTTCCCATCAACCATCTCCACCCCCGAATCGCTCGCGCTCCCCGCCCCATCGCGGAAGACAGCGCGCACCTTCGCGCGCCCGTGGGCGTTCTTGTAAAAGACGACGTCGCCGGTGTCTTCGACGAACTATGGGGAAAGGGGTGGGGTGTCAGCGGTCGGCCGTGCAGGCGGAAGAACAAACGGAAACGAAATTAAAACACACCTTACACTCCCTAAACACCCTGTACATCTCCGCCCACCCCCCCGCCCCGCCCTCCCAGCGCACGCCCGCGGGCTCCAGCACGCGCGCCCGCAGCGCCCCCGCCGCCTCCCACGCATTATAGTGCGGAATCTTGCTGCACACGTGGTGCAAGACGTGCGTCTCGGAGATGCCGCACGTCGCCCACGCGCCGACCCACCCCATGAACACGCCCGCGTCGCCGAGGAGGCTGCGGTCGAGCGTGGCGAGGGCGCCGCGCGGGAAGGTGTGCTGCGGGGCGCGGTAGTGCGGGAGGAGGGGGTCGGTGTGCTGGAGGAAGGTGATGAGGACGAGCCAGTGGTTGACCCTGTGTGTGTGGGGCGTTAGCTGGTTGGGATATGAAGAGGGAGGAGGGGAGGGAGAGGGGAGGAAGGGGGAGGAAAGGAGGAAAGAGGGAACGCACCACAAATACGGCTGCACGTACACCACCGCCACGGCGTGCCAGCCATAGACCCACGCCGCCGCGCCGAGTCCGAGAAGCCAGAGCGCGACGCCGACGTCGGAGAGGAGGACGTCGAGGTACTGGTGTGGGGAGAACATCACGGCTTTGGGGGCGAAGTCTGTTTGTGTTCCGTCATGTCAGTGTGGGGCGAATTGAATGTAAGAAGGGGAGAGGACACACGGTTCGTCCCCTTGGGGTATCGCCGCTGGCCGGCCGCGTTTGTGAGGATGTACATCGGCCAGCCCAGCAGCTACGCGCCACGTTAAGAATAAAAAACATAATCGCGACACGCGGGACTGACGAGGAAGGTGGCGACACCCAGGCTCGCGCCGATGGGTGAGTCGCCCAGCGCGTCCCAGAGCTCCTTCTGCACTTCCGCGGAGGCGCGCGCGCCGAGGCGTTCGGCGGGGGAGGCGGCGGGGTCGAGTGGCGGGAGACCCTTGTCCGCGCGTGTGGAGGGCACCCAGACTTGGTCCTGCGTCATGTGCGCGGTGCTGGCGTGGTGCTTGGCATGGCTAGAGACGAGTAAGGGTACTAGTGAGAGGGACGCAAGGGAGACATACGTGATGCGCCAAGAGTGGTACGGGACGCCGAGGCTAGGTGAGTATATCACTCAGCGGCATAAAGACGAATAAAAGCGCAAGGCGTACGCAGAGTGCAAAATCCATCCAACGGTGTTATTAATCAGCTTCGACTCCGAGTACGCTTGGTGCCCCGCTTCGTGTCCTGAACAAACAACTCTCGGTAAAAATCGAATTATTTTCCGAGAGGATAGAGCGTACCAATGACCCAGATGCCCGTCCCAAAGAGCCCCGCCCAGAAACCGTACAGAGCCCACAGCGCGAAGCGCGCGAGCGGATACACGAGCGGGTGCGGCGCCGTGAACGTCTCTGCGTTGATGAACGTGTCCGCGTAGACTGCGATTTTATAAATTGCACCGATGATGGACAGGTGGCCCAGCCTGCGAGCGTATAAGTAAAGTAAACGGGAACGGGAGTGCAGCGCGGGTGAAGGCCTACATGTACATGGTCGACTTGAGCGCAGAGCGCTTGAAGCAGTGCGCCCTGGCGTTGTATCGGTGAGTAATAGTATTGCGGAATACAAAAAAAATATGGAGGCAAACGTACGGGATAGCATCGAGCAGCTGCTTCACGGTCAAGTCGGGGACGACATACACCCCCAGCTCGTTTGTCGTGTCTGACATGGTCGTAAGATGGACGTTGGGGAACAATTCATTACTTTGGGGGTGGGCTCGGGCCAGATGGGGTTATCCAGTTTGTTCCCGTCCGGCCTCTTCCGCTTTCGATCGGCGGTTAACAAAGTAACTTGGAAAATTTAACTTGACCTTACAAAAGTTACTCGAGTTAACTTTTGGCAGGGCAAGTTAATTTGTCCCAAGTTAAGTTCAAGTCAAGTTAGGGCAAAGTTACTTTGTCCGCATCCCAAGTAAGGCCAGAAAATATTCATTGAGGCTTTTATCCCAGTTCTGAAGTAGTGTTACCGGTGTTCGGTTCTGAACCGATGTCGAACCTGAACCGAACCCGAACCGGACCCCATGTTCGGTTCGGGGTTCAGCAGATTCTCGATTTTGCCGAACCGGTGCGAACATGTTCGAACCGATAGGTTAAATCGGCCTATTTAGATGCGCTAAATGCATCAGAACTGTGATTATTTGAGTTGGAATCCAACCTACCACAGTCTCTTGTGTTCACAGTGAGCTGCAATACATTTTACAGTCAAATATGATTGTTGCGGTTGAATTGATGGATGATCAGACAGGACAGAAATTATTGAATGTGATGTATGGATGTCTGTCCCCACACAGTCGTCCAAATGCCCTATTCTGCTGAGATGAAACATAAAATATACAGCATTCAAAGGCTTCCCGGGCCACAGAATTGGCTCCTGGTGCGTGGGAATCTTTTTAGGTTCAAAAAGGTTCGAACCTGTCCTGAACCCCAGACCGAACCGGACCTGAGGTCAGGTTCGGGGTTCGGAAATTTTGGCAAAGAACCGGACCGAACCGAACATCGGCAACACTATTCTGAAGTGCAGAATGTCTTTCTTTACGCTCCCTTCAATGTTCTTGAGCTCAATCTTTGCCCCCGCCGATGCTCTTATAGACCCAAAAGGAAAATGCATGTAATTCTAGTAACTTTGGTAGTGATGCCCAAGGCTTGGCCCGAAGGCCCGAAGCCCGCAAGGCCGAGCCCGCTCAGGCCCGAGCCAAGCCAAGCCCGACGTGGGGCTTGAGCAGGCCTGGGGCGTGGGCTTGAGAATTCACAAGCCCAAGCCCGGCCCGCAGGCCCTGGCTTGGATATGTTGGGGACCACCGAAGGAAGGACCCAGTATGAGGCTCCATTAGAGTTGCGAGCACGATTTCGAGAAAGAATTACTGCGCGAGGTATTTTGTCGACTTCTCCACCTATAAATTTGACATGGTCAGGAACATTGAAGTTTTGAACCATGAAACAAGCCACCGATCTTGACCTCAAAATATGTAAGGTTCCGGCACTCGGGCCGTCGCAGTCGTCCTCTCGCAGCCGTCTACTTACGCCGTAGTTATATTCCGTAGTCCGTTGTGATTCCGTAGTTCAGTTATGAGTCGTACTGATTCATTCCGTAGTTACTCGTAGTCTATTTAAACACACGTAGAAATAGCCTACAGTAGAATACTTCCTCTTGAACAAGGAGCACTTACCCCCGTTCTCTTTGTTCCCATCTTCTGAGTTCTTAACCATTTGTGTGCTTCACTCCGAAAGGACTCGAAGCATTACAAAATACCCTCAGATCAATGAATATCTGCATGAGAAAGTTCCAGATACCTCTTGGAAAGCTCGCATGCCAAATATACGAGAATAGCACTCGATCAGAAGCGCTACCTCAGGCCCTGGCTCAGGCCCAAGCCAGGTCAGGCCAAGCGCTGGCGGCGGGCTCGGGCTCGGGCTTGAAGAATCTCAAGCCCAACCCCGCTCAAGCCAGACTCAAGCCCCGGCTTCCAGGCCAAGCCGGGCCCTGGGCATCACTACCCCTTTTGGCTCGTCTAACACTATTCTTTGCAGGTTCCTCCGATCTTTGTGCCGGCTCAGAGCCCTCGGCCTGTAGTTTCGCCTCATCCTCTCATGCCTTCCACTCTTATGTGCCTAACCTTTTACCACATCTTTAAATATCCTCCTCGATATCTTTGATGCTTAGACATTCGCGATCTCAACAGGAGAAAATGTTTGGAAGATTCAGAGGTAACAAATGACCGCCAATAGCACCGATATTATCAAGCAACGCGACTCGCATGTAGGTATATATTCGGATGATTCCTGCGCTGCAACAACCCCACATTATTGCTGGAATAAAATGCCACAAAACCCGAAACGCACCTGGTCAAGCGCACTGAGTGGACGTCACCGGCAACACATATCCAGCGATCTCAATGTCGGTGTATCCTTGGTTGGAAATGAAGTCCCTCCTCTCCATTCCGAGGTCGTGTAGAAATTGTCAAATTTCTTCTCGTGGTTCAAGCGGTAGAAAGGGACGCTTCCGCAGATTTGGGTCGGATAAATGAAATTGAATGGATCATTACCGAAGACGTATCCATTATTCAAAGCGCTGTCTCGCTCCGTGGTGTTAATCGTGTAGAAATTGTCTGTCAAGGCGGCACTGTAGAGGCGATAAAAGGGCACCGTCGACTCTTCTTGCGTGATAAAGACAAGGGCAGCGACACCTTGTACCGGATACGTTGCCACGGCAGCATTGAGGTTACTGATGTCGTTGGTGTAGAAATGGTCGACGACAGTTGGGTTATACTGCCGATAGAAGGTAGGGCATGGGTGGGATCTCCGCAAGTTTCAGAGGAACGGGTCTGAGTGCGCGGGATAAGTCGAGATTCACGGTTTGCAGCATATTAGACACACCTCAGCCGGGATAGGCTCGGGGATATGCAGTGCACCGGTCAAACCAACGGCGACGGAGAGAAATATCGCAGATAGGATATACTTCATCGTCGAGATGGGGACGATGCCAGTCAAGTTTATTATCCGCCACTTATATAGAACAGGACTTCGGAATCGAGCTGAATGTGATGGTACCTGGGGTGCTTGCCCGAAGAAGGTCACCGTCTCATAGAATGTGCCTGGGCTGACAACGGATGTAGTATCCAACTTAAAGTTGAATTCCTACTGCCAACTGCGCAGCTCAACCGCACGGAGACAATCATCTATGTGAGTTCAATGATCAGAAGCGTGAATTGATGCACTGGACACTTCAAACTGGATGTCCAATCGAAGAGATCATCACCAGCCTTCCGTGTCAAATAATAGGGAGCTCTGAATATGCACCGACGTTCAAATTAATTATCGATGAGGTGCCATTGGCTGATGATCGCATGTTGAAATAGTACTGGCAGTATCGGCTCGCATTTCAGCTCAAATGAACGCAAGCCGATTCTTTCCGAATACAGTTCGACATCACATCGGCCGAAAATCGGCTAATCCCGGTGTGACCCCGGATCTCATTTATTATTGGCCTCGCGATGAGCATTGACTTTCCAGGGTCTAACAGCAGAACTTGACACACCCCCTGACAGGCTGGTTTGAACGGACAAGGACACCTGTAAGTTATAATCAAGGGGTACCCGCCAAAGAAATTTTCTACACCGGGTCGAAAAAGTGAATTAAGGCCCGCTCGACACCCACCATATCATTAGCCGAGAGTCTCACTGGCACGGTCACGTGAATGTCCCAAACGGGAAACCACACCATCCCACTGCGCTGTATTCCTGTCCAGGCTATTTGACATGTATTTTGACATGGCGTATTCGATCCTTGTGCCATAAATATTGTTTTGGTGTACACCTTTCTATTTTTGTGCCCCTCCTGAATCTTTAGCTGGCATGTTCTCACACATCCATCCCGAAATCGGAGCCTCGTTCAACCCAACACAGTCCAGATGGAACTTGGAATAATTAATGTGGTATTCTTCATATATATTGCAATTATACCTTCAAGTTACAACAACTCTGCGAGCATTTAAACATCTCCAGGTTATCGCTCTGAGAGTCTATGTCTTCCGAACGGGCGTTCTCATCCGCCGGCATCACCGTCAGTAAACGTCGCAATCGCTTGAGGGGAGGTATCGTGGAAGCGTTGCAGTGCTTGAATTGCTTGATTTGCCGTGAGTTCTTGTTTCGCGGGTCCGAGATCGTCGATTTGGAAGCGGATGATTGGGAAGTTGCAGAGGAAGATGACGCTGAAGGTTCAGTTGGGATGGTTTCTTAGAAGACGATGAGGGCAATTATGACTCTGATATTGTTGTGGATGAGAACTGTAATTTGTTCATTGGTATATTACTTCAAGTTGCGACAAAACCGAATACGGGGAACACAGGTGTCAGGCCCTGGCTCAGGCCCAAGCCAGGCCAGGCCAAGCCCTGTCTGCGGGCTCGGGCTCGGGCTTGAAGAATCTCAAGCCTGAGCCCGCTCAAGCCAGGCCCAAGCCCGGGCTTTCAGGCCAAGCCGGGCTCTGGGCATCACTAAACTTTGGCCTAACTTTTGGGTCAACAAAGCAATGGAACAGAAGACAAAGGTCCAATGGCTTTAATTTTTCACTAAGGATAACCGGAGCAGAAGATATAGGCCTTCCGGACACTGGAAAGCGACCCCCAAAAGGAAATTGGTGCTGTATCCTACTAATTCAGTGCAGTAAGCAACAGAATTTGCAGCGGATACCCTCTAACCAATGACTCAACCAAATATTGAGATCCATAGCATTTAAGTAACAATTATTCAGTTACGAATCTGTGATGCAAGTATCCATCGAGCAATTTTGTACAGAACTACAACTCCTCGTCGTTTTTTTTCGTAAATAAATCAAATACCTATTCCAGTAATCCAATTACTTTGAAATTAGCCAATTTTGAGCCTGGGAACTGCCCGGAGCAGCCAGAATAACATTCAACCTGAGTATCCCGATGGACGACTAGATCAAACATAGAGATCAGAAATAGCGATCGAAGTCAATTTGGCGATGTTTGGTCTGCGTCGAACTTGGACTCAACTTTGGGCTTTTCAGTGCTTCCACTGCCTTGTTTTGGTGGAGAAAATTCGAAATATAGTGAATTCACGCCCACCCTTACCAAAATCACTATTTTAAGTGCAGAAAAGAGGTGTGCTACAATAAATGTGTGATTCAACCATCCTGACCCGACCAACCTTGACCTCGTTAAGACCTCGATACAATTTACGAAGAGCTCCAGTGTCTTTAAAATTACACCCGGCGTGCATTTCGATGTCAAGGATGCTCCACATAGTCTTAACGGACCAGGTAATGGTACAAAGAGTCAAGACAATGGAGTGCAATTATGTGGGTATTAATAAATGGATTTTGCGTTGGTTATTACTCTGAGAGGTGAATACAATTGCAAGTTCCAAGGATGGTGGAAGGTCATCTCAGTGACGAACCAACCAACCGTATGAGCTTGATTTGATTTGATTTGATTTGATATTCACTTGGTAACTACATGCAGCCTTGGGGGCTATGGTAGCTGTACACTATGGGAGGTCTATGAGGTATGTGGTTTGGGGTTTGAATGGGTTATGTTTTTATACGTAGTCGAGAGAGGAGAGAAAGAATTGAGACGATTTGGTAAAATGATGGATGGGAGGGATACAGTGATGGAGAGTGGTTCGGTTTCTGGTATGGTGTCTAGAGGGTATCAGAATTGGTGGGTATGAGGGAGATTAAGACAGTGTATAACATAGATGAGAAAGAAAATAAATAAATAAATATGATGGTCACTGATGATAGCAGAGAAAGAGGAAGTCCGATATATGCAAGGGTACACAGCGTGGGTTATGGAGATTCAAGCGGAAGGAAGGAAGTGTGTGCGAGGTGGATCAGACAGTGCACAAGAACTTGGGCCTGTCCACAGCAACGACGAGGGCTGGGAGCGACGAGGGACGAGGGACGGAATCGGGGGCGAAACGAATCATATAAAATCAGCTACTAGATACAGAATAAATAGTAAGTGAAATAGGAGAATAAAATGGAAGATACCGTGTCTAAGATCGAGAGTGAATATAAATATAAGGGACGGATCAAGGAGACTGCGGAGCAGGTGAAGAGGTGCGATGCCATCGGGAGCGAACTGGCTGGAGTACGAGGTACGGCGGGCGACAAATGGCGCGCGTGGTGAGATAAGAAGCAAGACGCATGTGGTCGTGTTTGGTTCGGTGATCGGGCCGTTTACGGACGTAGCCTGGGCGCGAGGCACAACATCACGTACCATGTAACTGGTCAAGTTAGCACCCAAGATAGGCCAAGTTATAGCAAGTTACAAGTTAAGTTATCCACGCGTGGGAACAAGTTAGATCAAAGTTAGCCTGCCAAAGTTATCAGGCACGCAAGTTACTAAGTCGGCCCAAAAAGTTACTTTATTCACACTCCTTTCGATCGTCTGAAAATACACGATCACTGTTTCGTTTGTGGCACCAAGGGCAACCACCATCAATCACCGCTTGCCTATCCTGCAAAGTGGATTTTAATGACCGAAAGACTGAGGAAACGGCGTCCATCAACTGTGTTCTATGATTTATAAATGGCAAGTGATTTACTCCTTCGTGGCGGATAATGGGAACAATTCTGGCTGAATGGGACCACAATGAATCTTATTTGGCTTGTCTCGAAGATTTGAATGAGATTCGGTTTGGGTCTCTCAAAATCAAACAGCTGGTGCGCAAGAGAAGTTGGTTTGGGTCTGGACTCTGGTATGGTCAATGAATGGCTACAATCTAAATCCTATTTGTGTCCATTCGCACTATGCATGTGTACCTGCCCAACGAACTCATGCATTAGCAGTGCCTGGGAGAAGATATCACGGTATCATGACAAATATATCCAAAGCTCTCCATCTATCTGATGGTAATAGGCTTTTTCAGTTTCAACTCGGGACTTTTTCCCATACCTTTAACATCTATCACTACTCACTGGATACCATTATTTGACGCAGGAGATGAACAGTAGCCAATAAAAGTAAAAATTCCCATGTGCACAGATGCTAAATATCTATGTCTCTCTCGAGCCCCATGATCCACCACCAAGATGCCCCCCCAACCCGTTGCCATACAAATCCGACTAAATAACATTATAACATGTTTGACTCTCACTGTGAATACTCTGGAAATCCTTGCTGGTAGTCTGAAGAGCCCTTTCTTGGCCGCAATTTCCAACACAACTCGGTCTCTCTTGAAAAATATGCAGGTAAATTTGATTGCCTCTGCCACAACCAATAGGAATCTCAATCAATCATGAAAGACAGTTAGACAAAATAGGAGCGTCTGCACCGAACTATTGGAGCAAACTTACCAGTTGCTGAACACCATTCTGACGGTGCATATCATGTCAGACACGGGTGGAGAATTGCCACCAAGTGTGTTGAAGTACATTGGACAATTCACAGAGTGTGTTGCTTGTCCTGAAAAAGAATGCTCCCTTTGACCTTTGATATTATCAGGAGCCTCCACAAAATCCATGCATTTGTTGAAGCCCAACAGAGTGGCAGCAAGTTCAAAAGGTTTTTCCGTCTGGGCGAGATGAGCACACTCCTCAAGGATTCCAAGGCAGGATTGCAACAAGGACATGAGATTTTTCAGGTGTGTCGTCTATTTCATGCTCGGACCACTCATTGAAGGATGCAATATGTAGGTCACAATGGTCAATCAAATGAAAGACATGGCAGAGATGCATAGAGACACAGAAAAGAGACACAAAGAAGTGCTTGACATGATCGAAGCTCTGTCTGACACAACTAGTTCAGATGGAGCATCCTCTGTATGAAAATTCCACCCCTCTGGAGAGTGAAATAATGAATATCAAACAGATCAGCAGGCTCTATTCGGGCTCTCATAACAGGTTAGTTGGAGCTCCATTCTCAATGATATTTCTCATTCCTGGTATATATTCAAGCTCCAACTCAATCTCAATGCTACCATCAGAACCCAAGATATTCCATGGTCGGAACTCTGAGCTTTCAGACATTCTTCAACTTTTCAGTCAAGGAACACCGAGGATCGCAATTTTAGGTCCAGGTGGAATGGGAAAGACCAGTCTTGCAAGAGCTGTCATCCATCACACAAAAATTACTGAAAGATATGATCAGTATCGGTTCTTTGTTGCTTGTGATTCGGCAACAACCCAAGTTGAACTTGCCGCTCTCATAGGCGCCCATCTTGGACTCGAGCCAGGAAGGGACCTTACATGCCCAGTCATCCAACACTTCTCCAGCAGCTCAGACTGTCTCTTGGTTCTGGACAACCTTGAGACATCGTGGGAGCCGGCTGAGTCTCGAGGAAAATTTGATGAATTTCTGTCAATCCTCACAGGGGTGGATCATCTTGCATTGGTGGTAGGTATCAGATTATTCACCCATACTTTCAACTTATAACAATTAGATTACAATGCGTGGAGCAGAAAGGCCTTCCAAAGTAGCATGGACTCATCCATTCCTGTCACCTTTGAAGCCTTTGGAGCTAGATGCAGCTCGACAAACATTTATTGACATCGCGGACAACACACATGATCCAGAACAGGTGGACAAGGTTCTTGCCCTGACAGACAATATGCCTCTTGCAATCAATCTCATAGCTCATTTGGTTGACTCTGAAGATTGCTTCCATGTATTGTCCCGTTGGGAGGAGGAGAAAACATCCCTGATCTCAGATGGATATGACAGAACATCCAACTTGGACTTGTCAATTGCACTGTCCTTGTCAAGTCCCAGACTCAATACTGTCCCCCATTCAAAAGATCTCCTAAGCCTCCTGTCAATGCTCCCAGATGGTCTTTCAGATGTTGAGCTCGTGCAAAGCAAGCTCCCATTTGATAATATTCTAGGTTGCAAAGCAGCATTGATTCGTACCAGCTTGGCCTACAGCGATGAACACAAGCGGCTAAAATCATTGGTACCCATCAGAGAGTATATGCAGAAGATTCAGCCACCTGGAGACCATCTTATTCGACCACTCCTTAAACATTTCCAGGATCTACTCGAGTTTTATATGACATACCATGGAACTCAATTGAGTTCCAGCACAGTTGCTCGAGTATTATCAAACTACTCAAACATACAGAATCTGCTCCAGAATGGGCTCTAACTGGGTCATCGAGATCTAGTGAATACCATTTACTGTACATACTACCTAAATCATTTCAGCCAACACATTGGACAGGGTGCTATTCCCTTGATTCAACAGATTCACAATGTCCTTCCACACCTGTGTGATGATCATCTGAAGGCTTACTTTGTTATTGAGTGTCTCAACACTCATTCAATTTCAAATCCCGAGACTCTGGTTTCTGAGGCTTTGGAATGCTCCAAGAAGTTGGATGACCCAGATCTTAAAGGTATGTACCTGCAGTGATGGGTAGTATTTACCACTGGTTTGTTAAGGCTAATCTGAACTCATATAGGCAGACTTTATGGTGTTTTGGGAAGGTACTATCGACTACAGAAGTGTGATATGGATTCTGCGCAGACATTCTGTGAAGCTGCTATAGCTTTAGCACTTTCAAGTGGGAACACCAAAATGCATTGCCAAGGATTGTGCAACCTCGCAGTGATCAAATGGATCCTCGGGGATTACTCTGCAGTCCAGATGCATGCAAATGAGGCCCAGAGGCTGGCCATGATTTCAGCAGACTTATACGGGGAAGCAGAGGCATTAGATATTGAGGCTACTTGCTGCTATTCATTGGGAAACTATAAAAAAACCATGTCTCTCTGCATTAGGGCAAGAGACCTCTTAGATCTTTGTGGCATGTCCAGTGGAACCTTACACCATAGCATCACAAGCACTCAGGCAGAAATCTACAAAATCAAATCAGAATATGTTGAAGCTCGCAGTCTTCATATGAGCATTCTTCAAGAAACATCCACACATTATCCCCACAGTTATGGTCTTGCTTTACTCAATGTTGCTGATGTTGATGTCGCTATTGGTGCATCAAAGGATGATGTGCAGAAGAACTGTGACACAGCCAGAGAAATATTGAATATGGCAAGCAATGTTGAGGGAGTGATGATGTGTGATGTGATGCTTGCAGATCTTCACTTGAGAGAGGGAAGATTGCTTACAGCAAAGACATTCTTTGAAAGGTGCAGCACATTGACCTCAGAATACTCTCAAATTATATCTTACTGTCTGGAGCGACTTGGTAATGGCAGTTACTGGGCTAGTCTGGCTGGGATGGCTAGCTGGACAACTGTTTTTCTTGTGTATTCTCTTAAAAGAAAAGAGAAGCTTGGAATCCACAAGGCTATTCAATTCCTTGGAGATATCTTCCTCTCCCAGGAAGATGAGCATACAGCTATCAACTTGTTCAGAGTTGCCTTGGATGGATTTACCCAGATGGATGTGCATCGCAGCAGAGCCGAATGCATGCTCCGGCTCGGGGACATTTCTAAGAGACACAATGACCTGCTCCAGGCAGTAGAGTTCTGGAATGCGGCGAGACCCCTGTTTGAACGCTCCTCACAGGTCAAAGAGGTTCAAAATATCAAGGAAAGAGTCGCTGGTATCAGCAAAGATATCCTAAATCAACACAGAAACAACTTGGCTCATCTGGCTGAGCTCAATGCAGCATCTGGAACTGTGGAGGAGCTGGAGGATGACCTATCTGACATTGAATATTTGGATAAGATGGACAAGGGCGATGAGAGAAAGTTCGATCTGATTGCAGCCTGAGGCTTCCAGGAATTATATTTTTTGCTGGTAATTCTTCTATGTCATTATTTATGGTTACTATTTTGCTACATGTATACCCGTGGTTTAGTTTGAAATTGATGAGTGTATTTATTCAGCACAGGAGTATGGTGGGGTGCACCACTTCAGTTAGAGATAGCACACATTGCAGTGATTTCGGCAAATGCTGCGAATTCAACATCACTGCTCTGAGGCTACAGCACATCTGGAAACAATGGGCGAGGATCGGCTGTTCAAAAACAAATAGATCCCAGGACTTATGACAAGAGAACCATTTAAATTAGATTCATAGATTGCTTGCCGCTTGCCGGGTCCTACGAACTCGGAATATATTTCAATCTGCGTAAATACTTTCCGGATACCCTTGAGGGGTTTGAAAATACGAGTCGTCACGCCCACAAGGTGACTCTGAGATTTATCGCCGGGCGACTGCGCTATATCGAACATTTAATTAAACGAGATTTACAGCAATAGAGATTCCGGCCAAACGTTTCCCTTGGCCAAAGAAAAATACATAAAAATTGCATAGAAAAGGCAGAGCGCAACAGAATAGGTTCGATACAAAGCCACTATAATAGCGTCGAAAACAAGTTGAACGAAAAAAAAAAACGGGAGAGCCATATATCAACTGGACGCTAACTAATCTGAGGCGTAAAAAAGGGAGGGAAACACCGAGTTGAAAATTCATACGTAAGATTGTTGGGGAGCATAAGGAACATCAGGATGACGGCCTGGTGCATGTCTGCCTATGGTCGGGCGAGTTTAAATACACCGCGTCAAGTCACTGACGAACTTACAGCACTGAACACTTGTGAGTAATGTTTCAGTCGCGTTGATATCGTCCGTGAATTTACGTTGACGTTCGGCTTCAACCATGAGCTATCGGAGGGGACTTTTCAATCATCGTGCAATGGGTTCCAACAATACATGCCCGCACCTGAACAGTGGTCCTAATTTTCTTGATGCCTCTTGCGCAATCGGCGATGTCTCTCGAGATCAGTCGGTACTTCTTCCAGGTGAAGGTTTTCGCTTCCAGTATGTGGCATTGGATCATGGATGCAGAGCGTTGAATTCTATAGCAAAGGTGGTAAAGGTAAGCGCCACGGACCAAATGAAGAAAAACTGCAACTTACTCCAACAGACGTACACCTTCTGCTGTAAGCCTGAGCAGGTCTCTCGAACAGAATGCTTTCGCATTCTGGATAATTTCCTCCGTTTTGTTGATCGTGTCGTCAAGCTGATTGAGCTGCACCGACGGGCGCTTCAGATGAAGGACATAGATCAGAGCTAGACCGGCGGCGATACCGAGGGCACTGTAGCGAAGGGTGTCGTTTGGGATTAAAGAGAGGGACCCAAGGAAAAGAAGCGAAAGCAGCTGGGAAACGTTATCGCACATATTGGCAGGCAACCTTGATGTGAATGCCCCACATGTGTCGACTTTATGAATCGCAACCGCCACTTCTCAAACAGGCAAGTTAATTATCTGTCGACGTCTGCGAGGAATTCCGTAACGAGATCCGTATCGTGATCAGGCTCGTCTTGGTAGACCCGAATGTTTGAACGATGACCGCGGCTGCTGTCGGCTGGATTCTAGCTCAGATTTTCGCAATTACGTTATGATCCAATTGATGGGGTACGATCCGTTCAGTTGTAAAATACGGATTGCGTGGGGGCATTGATAGTTGTCTCTCAAGGCGGGTTGGGATCATCATAGTTTTGGTCTAGTGGCCACCAACAGGCTTCTCGTTTTGAGATCAGCGATGGTTTTGGCCTAAATCCGAGTCGCACCTACGACGACGGGGCAATTTACTTCCGCTTGGCGATGTCGGACAAGTGAACCCAAAATAAAACGCTCTGGCGTCTAAGAAGCTGTATTTGATCAATTACAAAATACGAGCAAAAGTCACTAACCCGACATAGCCCTCAAATGCTGTTAAGATGTTACCGATTGAGTATTAAAAGAACGCCGTTGGACACTTGGAGCATTGAGCATTTAAAGGAACGGCGGGTCCAATCAAACATTAAAGGAATGATGCTCGAAGAAGTTGCGCAATCCAGCTTGGAAGGAAGAATAATCGAAGCTTTGTGCACAGCAATCAGGCGTTGGAAGGAACGGCGCCATCTTGAAGGCACGGTGATAGTGGTTCTTTCTCGCCCTAAGTTCCGGACCTAGCGATCCTTCCTGTGGCTCTAATCTCGGAAACCAACGAGGCAACGAAAGACATACTAGGCAAAACCTGCCCGTCTCTCAGTTTTTGGCTGAACAAATCGAGATCGAGGAGACCGGCACTTGGAAGCAGTTATCGGCTACCTCCCGGCCAGCTCCCGAGAAGCACGTACAAAAATCTCCGACATACAAAGATCAATGTCGGAGATCTCGGTAAACGCTTCTTGGAGAGAACTTTTTATGTGTCGGGAGGTGACTGGTCTCCCTAGTCAATCCATATATCAGTATTGTTATTTGAGAATTTGGAGAGGGCAAAAAAATAACCTGATATAGTATCCAATTGTTCGAGATCTTTGTATGCGCTTCTCGGGATGTAGTTTGTGCTCTGTAGCCAGCTGTTTATTGCTGCTGGTCAGGAGAATGACTCGGAGTGGAATGCCCCAGAAGAAACTCGGGCTGGGAACAACAAGAATTAGTGTGCATTTCGTCTGAGAGGATTGAACGCGATAATCAGTGAATACCGGAGAGGTAACTACCCCGTATATGTCTCCGCTTTTCCAGCCCATGTCCGACGGATTCCGAGTTCAGCTAGACTGAGCTAGTGATCCAGATAGGCCTCGTGGATACGAAATCATATTTCTCTTCTAGGCGCTCTGCTGTTTTAATTTATCAAAAACTCATGAATAGACTTCCAAGAATAACGGATAGACAGATGCTTCCCTTAAGAGGGGAGTTTCGCGGAAGCCGATCCTAAAACGGGGTTTCTTTCAAGTTTCTGTCGACATCGAGGACAAAAAAATCACACGCTGTCACGTCACAAGGCGGCACAAGTGATTCCGGCAAATGCCGCGAATTGCTCTGAGGCCAAAGCACATCTGGAAACAAAGGGCGAGGATCAGCTATTCAAGACAAATAGATACCAGAACTTATGACAGGAAAATTAGTGTTTATAGTTTGCTTGTCGCTTGCCGCGAATGCCGGCTCCGAGTGACGTGATCGCCGCACGAATTCTGAATATATTTCAATCTGCGTAAATACTTTCCGGATACCATCAATGAGGGGTTGAAAAGATGGGTCGTCACACCCACAAGGTGACTCTGGGATTTATCGCCGGGTGACTGCACTATATTAAACATTTAATTGAACGAGAATTACAGATTTCGGCCAACCGTTTCCCTTGGCCAAAGGAAATATATATAAATTGCAAAGGAAAGGCAGAGCGCAACAGAACAGGTTCGATATAGAGCCACTATGATAGCGTTGAAAGCACGTTGGACAAAAAAAAAAAGAGAGATCCATATATATCGGCTAGACCCTAATCTGAGTCGTAAAAAAGGAGGGAAACGCCGAGTTGAAAACTCACACGTAGGATTGTTGGGCAATATAGGGAACATCAAGATGATGACGGTGCATGTCTGCCCATGAACAGGCGAGGTTAAATACACCGATTCAAGTCACTGGCGAGCTTACAGCATTGAACACTTCTAAGTTCTGAGGAAGGTTTCAGTCGCATTGATATCGTCCGTGAATTTACGTTGACGTCCGGCCATTTTCGCCTGCCTTACCAGCGTGGCTGTCAATGATCGTGCGCAAAGAAAGCTTGATCGTGCTGCCAAACCTACGGAACAGGATAGTACTGAATCCACGCCGGAGCCAAACAGCGCAGGGCGAAATATTCCAGAGCAGGATAGCGATGCTTCGGAAGACGAGGACGACGATATCCCTCTTAGTAATGGAGTGCCTCCCAAAATGCGGCGAGATCCATGGCTGGTGAGTGATATATCCAATCTTATAATTTATTCATCGACTCACGAAAGACGTTCAGGCAGCGACTGTTACCATTCTGGTACTGCTCTACTTTCGATACCGTTACGGCCATCGTCTTCCCCACGTTCATCGGACTCTTCCTCTTCACCTGCAATGCACACAAAGACGTATTTTCGCTTCTCGGCCGTGTCGGGTTTTCTGTCGGCTATAACACAGTTCTTGATACACTCCACATATTGGCTGCAGATTCCACCACACAACTCCAGGTCTTCGGAGCCCTCGTCCAGGAAGCGCAACCTATGTTTCTCCTCCTATTTGACAATGTTAACAAGATGCAGCGGGCTTGGCAGCAAGTTTAGGCCGCCGCGACACACTAACTAGCGGTACTGCTGCGACGCTTGTTGGTCTTGAAGACATAACCGCAGAAGCAATGGATTCCGGGCCGCTCCTGAAAAATGTAGAGGAAAAGAAGCGTAAAGAGATGACGGTTGATCAACTCGTCAAAGATATTGATTGGAGCATCTTGAAGGCGTCGGCGCTGGTACCGCTGCAGGAGTGTGGACAAAATATATCCCTTCTCTGCGTCGACACCATGACTCGGTCACCGAAAAATTCCGGGTCACTTACGCCAAGCGCCGTTTACGTCTACGAAAGAGTGTTGTTCGCCCAATGCGCCTTACAGATATCGATGAGGCTCCGACAACAGGGGTGGCCATGGAGCTCCATAATCTCGTCGTGGGATCAGCTGAAAATTCTAGCGCACTGGTTGCAGTCCTGGCTGATAATGATCTGCGGAGACCAACTCAGCATTGACCGTGTTCGCAAAATCAAGGCTTACATGGGCAAAGGCGATACTCCATTCGATCGCCACGACTGGGCCTTGCCTGTAATTCAATTATGGCATCTCAAATGGAACTGGCAAAAGGCAATATTTCGCCTCCATTTGGTTCGAGCCAACGGGCAAGGATATCTTTGGGCTTCATCACGATGTACATCCTGCTCATCGCGACAAGTTTAATCCTGTAAAATGTGACGTCTATCCCGCGCACCATATTTTGGAGGATCGTTTCGAAGCCCTGATGCTCGATGCCCTGCGGTGAGCCTTTGGCGCTCCCATGAATGCCTGATAATATGTTTATTTCTTTTCTTTCTTTTTCAGTTTGCTCTGCGAAGAAAAGACCGGTATTGTCCACCCACCCAAAACCCCTCTCATCGATAGTCTGGAGATGTATTTCAACGCAAAGAGCGATGGTCCTCTCAGCGATATCGCATTCGACGAACTGGACACATTTTCTCACACAGTGTACCGCCGTTACATGTGCAATGATGCATACGAAGATGCTCAGGGGGATTTTCCTCGCGATCCCGAGGTTCATGGTCCTCAGCGCCCACCAATTGTTGTCCCCGTCTCCGATCCACAGGCTTCCGTCGAGGAAGAAAGCGGTGAGCAGCTGTTTTGCAAAGGCTGTTATATATTTGGCTTAATTCGCCCCTACTAGTAGAGGTTGACTCCGAAACGGAGCCTATGGACACCGAACCGGATAACGCGAAGAAAGGCAAGGGTTCCCGCGCTAATAAGGCCCAAAGCGGCGGAAGCATTCAACTTTTCTGGGAAGGATCAATGCTTTTCGACCACCGTGAACTTCATCCGGATGACATTTTGGTATCTTGAGATGTGCGCCGCCATTGCAGAGGGAGATATCGGGCGTGTTTTCGAAGTTATCAAGGTATTTATTTTGTTGTGCTTTTAACATAATCTAATCATTCCACCCCAGGTCTTGCGATTCTCCTTCTGGGGTGCAGGCGCGACCAACTACGGCAATGAAATGTTGGAGATGGCCTGCAATTTCCTGTATGAATTTCCACCGGCCTTGCAGGATGCCGTTCTCAACAACTACCTTGTTAATACACTGGTCTGCTCGGGCACTGGCTTGAGTTGGACCTGCTTCAAGAACATTTCAATTTTTGGATCAAGCGCCTTTTCAATCTAAAAGCATAGCTTTGATTCCAAACATCTCTCGGAATCAGTAGGTCTGAATATCCACGGCTTCAGCGCTGTCCGCGATCAGTTCCCGAGGTTGTTTGGATTTAAGAAGAACGACGGGACCCACAAAAAGGCCGACACCACAAACGACTTGAATGCCTTGGGTGTTTCATTACCGCGACGGACAAAATTATGGAGTACATTCCCGGCTGCCAAATGGTCATGTGGTACCGAATGAGTACACCGCGGGTTTCGACATTCTTGCAGGTGGTAAACTCGAGGAATTTTTGGGAGCGCACCACAAGGAACGGTCACTCGGTACAGCCGAGAACGAACCTGTGCCGGGCGATGAAGAGCGTCTCCCAGCGAACCCTATTGCATCCGGCACTCGGGGTGTCACTAATTTGACGCAATTTAGTATTGGGGACTCGGAGTAGAGCTATTACATGAATTGTAATTGATTATGAAATGTAGTTGGGTGAAGGTTTGAAATATGAAAGGATACGGCTTAATTAATATGAAGACGCGAATATAGTTAGCTTTGAATATGAAAGGGTATTATATTTTCTTTGTCTGTTGGTCTTGTTTCGCTTGCGTATGGAATTTGGGGATGGCGGAGACGCCCTTTTGGTGGGAGCCTTTGTGGGAGAGGGAGGGACAATCTTTCGGGGAGGAAGGACGATCCGAAGGGGAGGTGGCGGATCAATATCCATGTCAATTGACGCGTTGGTCGAGTTGCAGGTTTGGCTGGCTCCGATGGAGGCAGGTCGACATCCATACGGTTGGCCACTGCTTTGCGATCCTCGATAATTTCTGCGTATCCCGGCAAGACCTGGGTAAGGATCCCGAATAAGTCGTTGCCGAATTGGTCGAGATACTTCCAATCGTACATGACCCCATAGTCGATCCAGACTCGTGCATGCATGTGCCCGGTCAACGATGCGCTGTAGATGGTGTTCGGGGGGATATACACACTCGCACCACCTGTACTTTTGACGTCCCGAATGCTGTTATACTTTCTAGCCCTCCATTGCTTGAGGATTCGCGTGAGGGATGCTTTCAAGACAGTGTCGAGGGGAGGGTAAGTTCCATCAGAACGAACAGTCTTCGGCTTTGTCGCACTGGTCTCCTGCTCCCGCAATTTAAAAAACTCGACCCATTTTGCGACCATTGTAAGGTCGCGAGATTCTCCGGCTCTGGTCGTGCAAAGAGCAGCAGTCTGGGCGGAGGACGAATTCTTCGCCATTGTATTTCAGGTCCGCCTTGCGTGCGCAACATTCGACTGTCGGATTAAAGAACTGTTGAGTTACAACAGGAAGCTGCCGCCGCCGTTCCAGATCCAAAAGTCCCTGTTTCGTCGTGACCTCGGATTCAGGTACGTCTCGCACCCAAGCCGGTGCATAAACAATGGCCACGGCAGGGTTACCATCGCGGCCAGGACGTCCCATCTGTTGTTTTCGAACCTCGGGAGAATCTCCCATGGAGTCGCCGATATGCGCGATGATAACTCGGCCCAGTTTGGGGATATCCGTGCCGTACGTGCAGGTGTCTGTTACAATTCCGATGCGCAGAACGGAACCGTCGTTGATGTCGGCGATGAATTTACGTCGGTAGTCGACTGGCATAAGTGAATTGTAGAGCTTTATTCTTGAGACGATTCGGGATTGTTGTAGGTATTAATGAGTCGAGAAATTGGATGAGGTCGTAGCCGGCCTTGATTGTCTTCACAAAATGAGGGTGAGGAGTATGTCGTGGATAAACTTCATTTCAAACGGAACAACGAAGCTGAAGTCCATGAATTCGAATCCAGATGTAGGATGTTGGAAGAAGCGCGGGATATATTTGATGTTCGGGCGATCGATGGTGTAACGTGCATTCACGTATTGCCCGGTACGAAAGCCGAGTGCCGCCGCGCTTCGAAGAGCAGCAGACGGGTGGCAGTTCCCGTAGTGGCGCCCCATACGGTGTTGCTGGAACGCGTGGCCGCATGTGCAAGATACTCCTGTACGGCTCGCGGAAAGTCCCACTGTCCTCATCAAGGACATGGGCCTCGTCGATCAGCATCCAGCCAACAAGCACCTTGAATTCGGGGTCGTTCAAGAGCTTGCCAATGCGACGGCCTTGAAGCATCTGCGGGCTCATAACACCGACGGAGATACCGTCGCCTCCAGCGAATTCCGCAAACAGATCGCGTCCGTCGCGTGTGTAAGCTTCCCTTACTTAGACTCGTCACCAGTCTGCCATGGACGGCAGATCTTCGTGCAAGCATGTTGCCGTAGGCAGACTGGTAGTTCTCGGGAGTTGTCAATGCTGTGCGCATGGAGTTTGAAATTTTGAGTGGTGCCGATCGTCGGCATCACGGGGGCTGTGCAGCTCCTGCTAAAATTCGTCTGTTTCCCACAGCACTCTGGCACACTTTCTGGATATTGTGAGGAGGCAGATTTCAAGATATGTTGAACAAATGCACTCTGTACCTTTGAAAAATTTTAAACTAATGACAATTGAGCTCGGAACAGCAGAGAAGGAAAATTTTCAAACTCCGCGCGCAGCCCTTGCACAGCATCCGAGAACTACCAGTCTGCCTACGGCAACGTGCTTGCACGAAGATCTGCCGTCCATGGCAGACTGGTGACGAGTCTATCCCTTACTGAGTCTTCGTTGATTGCGATGGCTTTAAGGCCATATTTGCGGCCTACTTCTGCCTAGATTAAATAGAATTGATCATGACTACCTAGTATTCATTAGGCTCTGCGCTCACCTGCTGCTCCGCAAGGACTTTCGTTGGCACGATCATGAAGGCAATGCCGCACTCTTGACGTGCCTGCGCGGCAATCAAGGGAGCGAAGAGCACGATGCTCTTCCCTAAGCCAGTCGCGATGACAAGGAATAGTTCACGGCCGTCATTGAGATCTTTACCGTGTGCGAGCTGATGTGGGTACAGTGACGGAATGCCGCACTTCTGCCGCAATAGATTGTCAAGCCAGGGAAGAGAATTGACAGGAGGATCAGTGGCGGTGTCCTCCGACACCTCCATGCGAAATGCTGGGCGCGTCTACAGCAGGGCTATGAGTACGACGCGTTTTTTCGTGGGGGTGCTTGACGCGTCGACGCGTTGGCCCAAATGGGAAGTTTGTTGATCGTTTGATGCAATACATCACATGAGTGTTGGCAACATTCGGCAATCTCATATTTCAAACTCCGAGGCAGTTCCTACTAGGCTGTACTCGTAAGTTCAAGCCTACAAAAATCCTATATTGGACAAGGGTGGTCAGGTGCACCACCCAAAAAAAAAAGCGCATTTTAGGCCCTTTTTGTGCCAAAATTTCCGCTTCCCAGCCCCGTTCGCGCGCCAGAGCAGGTCCCTAGACTGGATCTTTTGGATCTGAATTGGTCATCGTTGCTGGGGCAAATCGGATTCAAATACCTCGAAAATTACCCATTTCGAACCTGAAAAATTCTATTTTCGGACAAGGAAATCCGAAATTTTCGAGAGAATTTGAGATATGGAATCGGCGGCATCAAACGGCGGCGCAGGACTGATGCACATGCAAGTTGCCATCACCTGCACCAGACGCGCCTTCTCTCATCCACCACCTCTCCTCCCCACTGCTGCATTTTCCCGCCGCCGGTTTCGTGCCTGTCCAACCGCTGCACCAAAGGAGTCCTCTATGCAGTGCCACCTGCTGCACAGGCTCGCCGCTGTCCCGCCGCGAGTTTCGCGCCGCCTCTGCGCGATGCAAACGCGTCTGCGACCGCCTCGCCCCGCCATGTGTCCTCACGCATGCCATGCGAACGCCTGCCCGCCCATGAATGCAAACGCGCCCTGCCCACCGCTGATTTCCTGGTGCCCGTCGCTGGTGATTTCAATATATCACTTTACAGTATTTTTGTGTAGCTACTGCTGACATGCTGACAGTGCTGTATCAAATGCGTATGTGCGCATCAATACCTACAAACAGAAATTTCGCCTCTGGCACCTCCAGAGGAGGTGCTGGCGGCCAACGCCAGTGGTATGAGTAAAAGATGTATTATTCCCCGAGCAGAGGGGTACCTCTTAGGGGTACTTACATAATAGTACTAAACCACATCCGATCAGTACCGGAAAGTTCCGCCGCCTCTGCGGCCGCCATTTGATGCCGCCGATTCCAATTCCCAAATGCTCTCGAATTTTCGCCCTAAAAAATCCTATTTTCCAGACAATCCTTGGCTGAAGCTTCACGGGGCCTCGTCCGAGTGTGTATGTTCTCGCACACCATTTGCACACCATCTGCCAGTCCCATTCGCAGCGTGTTGGACAACAGACTCGATCTTGCGAGTTGGCAGCTGACTCGCGCCTAATCGTCCCTACGCTCAGCGCTCAATCAGCTTCCATTAGCGCGCGCTCCCGCACCAAATGGAGCCTCAAATCCATGTCTTGATCCTGAAACATCCGTGTTGGATTTCGGGTCGGATATTCCAAATAAGCAGTGAACCCGTTGCAAACGCGCGGAAGTTTATTCAACATGTACACAAATATATACTTTCAAGAGCTGTAGAACTGCTGTAAAGAACTGTGAAAGGAATACACAAAAATGGCGAACTGTTAAGAATGCTGTTGAACCGAGCTGTTGAGGTGGGCAGTGCGTGCACAGCAGTTGTAATTTCAACAATCCGACCTGCTCAGATTTCATCCAGCGAACCTAATATCTCATCTGCATCACCGTCAATACAGCATCTTAACTCCGATGCCGACTGGAAATGAAAACGTGACCATCAGACAGCTGTACTGCCGTGTGATTGACGCAAAGCCTTTGTATTTTTGGGGTTCGCTGCCCTGTTAACGGGGTGTTGTGTATGGCCCACATATGCATGCATGATGTTCTGCAATACACCACTGGAGTGAGGTTCACCGACGTTAATGTCGGGAGGGTCTATCTGCATGGAGGTTTCGAATGGGAGCCCCTTCCGCTACGCTTTGTCCTCGGCGAGATAGGCGCTGATGGAAGCGCTGGGAGCGACGCTACGATTTGGGGTATGCTTTCAACGTGGCGGATACGATGGGGTTCAAAAATAGAGAATCCGGAGCAATCCAATATCAATGGTCCCATGCCTTTACAGCAGCTTGCACCACATTGGTGGGGTGCATCAGCAAAAGCACATTTCACGCGCCATCTTTTGATCTTGTGATGTCGCGTAGCTCTTGTGGACGCGACTATGCAGCCACAAGACCGCGAGACGTGAAATAAATTATAACTTTAAGAATGGAATACATCGCGAAGTACCTGCCCGTAGTGTT
>JARJLF010001397.1:0-80028 GCA_029378395.1 Mycena leptocephala
CGCTCTCCCGCTTCAGAAAGTGCCCCGATTCCTTAGGTCTAGGTTGATAATCTGTAGATATGAGGTACGAAAATAATTTGGCTTACTCAGAATATGGAAGGCATCCCATATTGACCCAGGACACCGACTGAAACATGGCCTTCTTCACGATTATGATGAAGTGAAATTTCCTCTGTCTAACTATATTCTGGCTGGAAATAAAAATCCGAGTAAGCAGTTAAATTTGATTCGATGCTGGAACCACTTTTTTGCATAGGCATCAGCGGTACAACATGGCCTGTAGGTCAAAAGGTAGAATCAGATGTTGTGCTTAGTCAGCAAAAGCTGACATTATGCTAGAGTTTTCTACATTTCGAAACTTTGAGCATTCACTATGACCGAATACAATCTCAGGCATGCCCTTCCCTCGACTGGATGCTTTAGTTTCCCCATATGAGGAGGTTAGCCTCTGCTGAAGTTGGTGTCACAACTGTCACACGATGTGACACCCCGTCCTAAAAGAACAAGATTAATTTTCCTGCATGAGCAAAGCAGTTCTGCGCATGAAGTGGCTGGAAGGCCCTTTTTAAATTATCCATCGAGCCCATAAAACTAGTATAATTCTGAAAAATGAGAGTGGTCGGGTAAAAATTTAAAAATGCATCATGTCGTTGAAAGATCGAGTGTTGCGCAAGAACCCCAGACTATATTTCAAGACAGAGTAGATATATATCAGGAGAAGCATCCAATGAACATATTATCAACTGAAATCATGGTAATCGGAGTTGAAATGACTGAGATGCAGGGTTTTGAACACATAGCCCTTTTTTGGCAGTTTGTACCAAGCCTCTCTCCGAGAATCACCGACTTGCCGGTGCGGAGACAGGCTTGCTCCGAACCTAGTGAACCTCCATCGATTGTTAGTAAGTGCAATTGCGAAGGATTCAACTCAAGAATACGCACAGGCCATTACTCATAACGCTAAACGTCGGCGAGCCCCACATGTGCCCAAAATACGCGATCGGGACCAGGATCCACATCCTAACGAGCAGGGAAAGTTCGGACCTTATCAGTGGACCAGAGGAATACCACGCAACGTAATGACGAAGCCTGTGAACAGGATGGCCTGCACGAAGAACGGCTGGGTAATGATGGAAGACGTGATATTAGACACGTTCAGCGTCTAGCGTTGCTCTCGAATCAATATATATACCTTAAAATGGGGAGAGAAAGCGTACAAAGTTCATCACGCCCATGCCGCCCATTCCGGAGCCGACGAAACTCGCCGCCTTGTTGTGCCCGCCGATCCAGCACACTGGCGCTAGAGCGGCTGTCATAGGGAGTATGTACTGGGCAAACAGGAGTATGAGGTGTACTTCGAATGCGACAGGGATACGCACTTCCGGAAAGAACTGAAATCCAATTAAAAAAATATCAGCGTGGTTAAAAGAGCCTGCGTTTTACCGACCTGCCACACGAATACGGCGGTGCAGATGAACCCGAAGCCCTGGAGCCATAAGCACCAACCAAATTACATGCAAAGTGAGATTTGCGCATACCCGCATCTGGCGATTCGCCTGCGCATCGCTGCCTTTGTGAATGGTGCGATACAGTGTGACCTGCTGAAGGCTGACGGGGAATATGAAGGCCGGGTCGTATATGAGGATCTGCCGCACGAATGCCGTGAATGAAAATCCGATGATGGACACCGCCCCTGCAGCGGAAGAGCGTGAGCGGCGGCGATCCACGTGGAAATAGTACTTGCATCCGAGGAAGAGCACCATCGCGTGATTCATATCGACGTCGTAGCTTCAACCGGAAACGATCAGTGCACAGAGTTCGGCTCTGGGGAGTGACGTACTATATCTTCGCATTCGTGGGCAAGTACGCTGAGCTTTTTGTTAAGTAAAGGGCAAGGCATGGAACGGAGGACTTGCTGGCCCAGTTTCCGTTCGAACCCGCATTCCTACACCGGTCAACGGCGGATGTTATTCAAGGCAGCGGTGCATACCCAGTGATACCGATAAGGACGTGCTCCTTGGCGCTAAACGGGCCCGGATTCTGACGCCATTTAGCTTTGAATTTGGTAGAAGAATGACTGGCTTGCTAGGGAGAAGCTTAATCGGCCCAAGGGGACCCGATAATTGGGGAGCAGCTGCTCCATCATCTTCCCCAGAGGCCACGACACCAATACGATGAAAAACACGGAGAAGCTGGCACTGGTCGTGCGGAAACTATGGGCTCATTAGCCACTGGATAAACTTTGCGCTAATACGTGCAATGCCAATTGACCTATTCCACGATGAGAAAGGAAGGTTTTGTACGGCCGTTTGCTCACCGGTGAACGACCCCAAGCAAACGAAAATTGTGGATATTACAACGACCCTGGCTCATGATTCAGAGGGAAAGCCATTCGACCGAGATATCGCCTACCTAAAGGTCAGGGTTTGCGTGTGAGGATCATCCTCAAAGCCTACGACATCTCGGACGAGTTGAGGAATATCTGCATATTCGGGCGAATCCCACTGGGCCATGGAAGATGACTCGGACACAACCTTTTCGTTCTCCGATACCGGTGAGAGCAGAGACTCCATCGACTTCGAGGAAGGTGCCGGGAAAGTGGAAGTCAGGATGAGGGAAGTGGACGCTGGCCCTGTGAGATAAGACTGGGCTCCACGTAAGTGAGGGGTCTAACCTACTAAATGAACTGTGCGGTACCTTCCTCAGTGGATTTAATGCCTAAAGCCGCGCGCGTCCCGAAGGCAATCCCGGGCGATAACCAATTGGATATTAGCCTAGTGCTTGGCCATTTGATCGGGGTGTCGGTGAATATGTTTGCAGGGGACCATCGAATTATATTCCATCCGCGTCAACCCAGAAAGCCACAGGACTGATCAGTGAGGACTCGGAGAGGGGGTTCCCATGGCACCCTCCAGAAGAGCAAATGACTTGGATTCTAGTTCGGCTTACTGCTCTCCAAACAGCACTGGCAAGGCCGCGTTGGCAGATGCTGATGGACGATGTTTCATATTGTTTATCAGTCGTTGGAATCCGGCAATCACCACCGGTGGCTGGTGAGTAATATACGCGGAGCTAGCAACCGGCTGAACGGCATTGTTCGGCACCGCATTTCGGCGGCATCCAATGCCGAGCTAAAGGATCCCACTGGAATCCGCTGGCCTACGGACGGTCTATGTTGGATCCCACCGCATATCTTGCAAAGGTTCGTCCATTGGGTTACAGCGTTTTCCACCGCATTCCGATGCGATTTTGTGCGCTGGCAGCTCTTTCAACACGCTGGATTTCAATAGATTCCAGCGTCAATTTTCGGAATCCAGTGGTTCACCCAGGCAGAAGGACTGCTGATTTCTTCGGGAAATGAATTTACACAAATTTCGCCTGTCGAGACCATCTTGAACTAGATTTGCCATTTTTGAACCACCTAATAATCCCAAGTACCGCTTCTAATAGACCGGCCATAGTGGGTCTAGGAGAGCCACTTGCATGGATATAATGCACCCTTTTTTTTCCTCTCAGAGTCCTTATCTAGCACACAAACACTATATATAAAATTCAGAGCAACAGAAGAAGTACAGATAATGAAATAAATGAATTCTTCAACAAGTCACGAACACATCCAATTTTTGAGTGCGTTTCGCTATTTACTGTGTAGATAGTGGCTATCAATTGCTCTCGGCCATGCTCTCGCTCAACAACCTACCTCAAACTTTTATTTTCAGCTCAGTTATAGCCCCCCTGGACTGTGTACTTGTTCTATCCAAATCCTACCAGAAGTGTGCGCTGGAGAATCATAGTAAGGGTACTGTTATACACATATTATGATATCGCGTAAAATAATGATTCATCCATCCCTTGGAGAGAAAGCTGAACTTCTGATACAAAACACAAGAAGTGTAAGAGATTTCTCCAGTGCCTCTGCTTGAACTGTGCCATCCAGCACTGTGCTGGAGTCCAGAAACCGGAGGAGCTAATGTTAAGTTGTCGTAAATGGGATGTTGGGTACAGAATAGTAATGGGTTTTCCTCAAATATTTGCACAATATCTTCATTCATATGTACATACTAGCATCAACAGTGTGTGCAGAGCCCATGGACATTCAAAATAATGTTGAACCCCTATCACTGGTGTAGCGACATCACGTGTTTGTTTGACACTTTGTCTTCTGCTACCAGGATTCGCCATACCCACCTCCCAATTTACCACACCGCAGACTATAAGCTCCATGGCCTACTGTCACTCTGCCACATTTCTAGGATGCTCTCTGAACTCCACAGCGATTATTGCCCTGAAACATAATTGTTGACCGTGGCCTCCCGTCACTTTTAATTGTTGCCAGTCCGCCTAGATGCCAAGGTCTTGGTGGAGGGAGACATACTTCTATCGGCGTGCTTTCAAACCTCTTCTTCATCTGTCAGTGAGTGCTTTGCGGCGATAGTGGAAGCAAAGTTTTGGGTTACGTCATGGATGTGCTGGCCAAAAATACAATACGGAAAAATATTTTTTGAATATATTTGAATACATACGAACATGATACGGCCCCAGACCTCTCACTGAATTTGAATACGAGTGGATATGAATACGATACGATACGGACTCGACCGTATTCAAATATATTTAAGTACGGTAAAGTTTGGGTTTGGTCGCCTGGGTAGTCTCTCCTAGACAGACGCTTCAACAATATATGACCTCGTACCTCGGTTTGTTGTGTCGGAAAATCGGATTTGTATAATCAGGTCTGAATTGGGCATATCAGGTTGAGTCAGGCCCTCAGGTTTTGGGCAGACTGATAAGGGTCAAAAAATATGTATACACTGCGTTCAGAGCGGTTCTAGCCACGCACCGCCTCGCCGGACCTAGCCGGCCGCATGTGGCTAACCGGCGAAGCTACATCTGGCTAGCCGCGCTAGCGGCACCTAGCGGCACCTCGCCACAACTAGCCTATGCTCACCACAGAAAGCCAGCCCCTCTAGCCACCTCGACCCTCCTTTGCATCACAGTATTTCTGGTATCAATTATTACAGACATGAGAAAGTAGGCGGCGGTTGAGCGCTACTGGTCGGGTATAAGGTCTCGGCAAACAAAATTGGTTGCAAATGGACGTGGAGTTGGATCGGCAGACGGCATTCCCATAACAACAACTATTTACAGCTGTTTCCGAAAACCTTGAGACACGCGATTTATTTTGCCAGCGCACGAATTTTTTACTCAGATGATGTCCTTCCGCGGCGCATCTCCAATTTTAAACAGTGTGTCCAATAAGTTAGTAAGATAGTTGAGTTAGAAATTCAGTAAAAGTAAGATCTAATAGGGTCGGTCAGAGTAGCTTTTTTCGGGCGGTTTTGGGGTCGGTTTTGGAGGCGGTTTTGGAAACGGTTTTGATTTTTAATTAATCGTGGGAGAACCGTTTTAATTCAAAACCGTCTCGAAATGTAAAACCGCCTCCAGAGTCGATTTTACGTCGGTTCTGAGACGGTTTTCAAAATCGCTTTCGCTACGATAGTCTAAGGATATAACAAATAAATAATAATTATGACTCGGCGTCGCCGCTGACTAATGCCCGCCCTCGGATGAACTGCTACTAGTAGAGCTGTCACTGGACGTGTCCGTGGATAGATCCAAGCCAATAGTAATGTCAAAGTGCGGACGGCGTAGCTCTGGGTTGCTACGGCGACTCCGGGCTGCAGCGCGTCGCCGTAACAAAGCCCGGCGTTGGCCCCCTTTGTTGTTGCGGATATAGAACTTCAAGAGTTGGTCTGCGCGCTGGGGGCGTCGGTTGCTCGCGGACATCAACGTGTACTACAAATAAAATAAATAATTTGCTTGAGAACCGTCGAGAGAATCACCTTTGAAATCGGGTCGGTTCTCACACGGTTTTGATGAGAACATTTTCCAAAACCGCCTCCAAAACCGCCTGAAAAAAGCTACTCTGACCGACCCTATTAGATCTTACTTTTACTGAATTTCTAACTCAACTATCTTACTAACTTATTGGACACACTGTTTAAAATTGGAGATGCGCCGCGGAAGGACATCATCTGAGTTATGTACCGTGGTCGGGCCACCGGTTTTTTCTGGAAATTTGATTATTTTAGCTCATTCAGCACCCTCTGTGCAATTATTCAATACATCTGTATGCTATGGGACATTATATGTATCATTTACATGAGTTTTTTCATCCTCTGTGATGGGAAAACCTGACCAGAACCTGATGCAACCTAATATGCCTCCCAGCCCAACCTGATCAGCCCGTACAAGTCCTGATCAGTGCGTCAGGCGCGGTCAGGTCCTGATCAGACAAATTCGATTTTTCCGACATGAATATCGCCTGGGTACCTTAACGGCGCCAGTCGGATCATCAAATCCTACCCGCCACACCCGAAAATCGGTTTCGATCTTTTCTGATTTACTTCCAGCCGTTACTCCGATTCGGATCCGCAAGCTGCTGGACAGTGAACCATTCGGCGCCATCAAAGCCGGCGTGATAAAGCTTCGAGATAGACCCATCCTCTGCCTGTGGAGGCTGCTGGAGGCAATCTTGAGGTTAAATCATCCTTTGCACACACATCCAGACCATGTTTCAGCACAATTCAACTCATCTTTTTCTATGCAAGGTGCGGCGAGAATAGATTTGAATATATTCAAAATATATTCCTATTCAGTTGCAAAAATATGAATACAGTACACTACAAACACGATACACACCCGGAGCACTGAATACGATATGGAGATGAATACGATACCCCATTTGCCGTATCGTATTCAGATTTGTCCAGCACTGCGCACCGTTGGTCCGACGCCAAATTTTTGAAATTCTCATCGAACCAAACGTTATTACCAACTTGCACTAATTCAACAGCAACTAGGCATGCAAAATTGCAGCTCGATAGCCAAAGCCAACCTGTGCCTATGTCCGTAGGCACAGGTAGTCAGACATAGTCACCGAGTAGTCAGAGTTTACTGTCATCAAATATTTTTTGCACAGTATATGTGCCATAAAACGAATTAAGAAGTAGATATAAAGGAAACAGAGACTTTAAAAAACTGTAAGAAGCTGTCGGCCAAGAATGAACCAAGAATGAACTGTGCGAAAACTGTGGAAATCTGCAAACGGAAGGTGATGGACCACAGTCCAACCCGCGTCTTCCTCCTAGATGTGGACTTGATCGCGGAACACCGGAGATGTAACTACAAAGAGAGGATAAATTGTGGGCCCAAAATAAGGGTCTCGCACATCTGGGTTGGAGAATCATTCGCCACTTGTAGCATCTGGTTTGCAAGCACTTGGTTGTTTTGAGGGGTGATTGGTGTCGCGGATTTTTTCCAACCTTCTGCCACAGGCAACCGCTCTTCTCTGAAAAAAATCTGCACGAATCTGACGGCCAAGCACGACTGTCAGAATGTGCGTCAGAGTACAGGTAGACCCGCACACTCACTCCTTCTTTGCCACACCAGTGAGAGGGTCACCCATGACACCCAAATATATTGCGCTCTCTCCAGCACGAAGAATGAGCTCCTTGGCGGTGCTCGTAACGTTCGGGTTCCTGGCAAGCGAGTCGGCCAGCCTGGCGTGCATGACCTGGCCTGCAGACGTAACATTGTAATAGTCCACACCCGGATTGGCATCAGCGAGCACCGTGAAAAGTGTTTCGTTAAAGTGCAGGTTGTCCCCGAACGCAGCGTCGCCGCGCGAGACGGATGCATCGTGCTCAAGAAGGCCGTGTCTGGTTTGGTTGAATGTTCGTCAGCATTTCCCCAAAACATCAGCCTGATCAGACCAGTATGCACTCACAGTTTAAGCGCGTCCAGAGTCAAACTGACGTGCTCATCGCCCGACAGAAGACCGAACTTGGCAAACGGCAAAATTGTGTCGGCATTGACATTGAAAACGTCTAGGGACCGTAATCATTAGCCCTGATGCTGTGGCATGCTTCTCCTCGTACCGGATGCAGCATTCAAGATCATGGGAATCGTGATATTTTTTCCGGTGCGGGGAATGTAACCGTGGTTCGCGAGACTGTTCAAAAGTACGTCAGAAGAAGGGCTCCAGACAGAACAGTGCAATATACGTGTTGAGTCCTGGGCAAGGCGATCGGACGTCGGTGGCCGTAGGTGCGATCCAATCATGGTTCCCTCCAGGATTTAAGGGAGCCAGGGACGGGGAGAATGCGTCTGCCGTTACGACAGCTGCAACGACAAGAAAAGGTGTGATTGTCTTCATTGTGGTAGGTTAACTCTGGGATGGGATGTCTGAATAAACTAACGACTTGATGCACTTCACGGCCCTTTCTTTTTAACGGCCATTCCATAAGCTGTGCCACATCTCCCTTTGCGGTAACACGGGCACGTCGTGAAGTGAAACAAGGTTTACCTTCACGTGCAGTGACAAATCAGGTTTATCATCATCACATGCCGTTGAGATTCAACATGACGAACATACATCGATGGGGATTGTGCTAAGGGTGCAGAGATAGGTGAGAGATGTCAAAAAAAAGAAGGGAAAAACAAGACCGGCATCCAACGCGCCTTGCGCCACTCATCTCGGTTCCGTTCTCGTGATTAAATCCCCGGCGCTTGTTTGCCTGGCCGTTGTTTATACTAACAACTTCTTCAGCCAAGGCTCGGCGCCAGACTGGAGGAACGACAATGCCGAATTTTGATGGGCCGGCACCGGACCGACATCCGAAATGGCGGGGAAGTGACTTGGGTAGAAGAAGCGGCAGAACATATATTCTACGGTATCAAATTACTTCAGGATGCCACTATAAAACACTTTGCCTCTTAAACTTCGCTGAGGGTGGTGCTGGAAGCATTGAATGGTCGTGGGAACATATTCAAACTCCGACGATTTTATAATAAGGTCGGGTACTAATACATGGTGGTGCGGTAAACTACGGACTAGAGAGCTACAGCTCCCGACGATCCCTATGCAAGAGTCCCATCCTACTGTTCGGCGTTCGCGCATTTTTCCAGCTAGCAAGTTACTAACTAATTCCCAGTCAGCGCAACGATTGATCTTGCCGGCAGCCCGTTTATCCGACTTCTAACAGCTTTTGCTTTAAACCGCTTGCTGTCAGCCGTTGCCGTCGTGCGTGATCTCTATATTTCTGACCAATATCCCGATATTCGGGATCTGATTCTCTGACCAAGGTGTGCGTGACCTCCAGTGAGGTGGCGGCGATTCCGCGCACTGGCGAATTCGCCTAATCCAATTTGGCCTACATACTGAGCAGAACCTGTTCATTCCCCTGGCGCTCTGACATGCGATACCCGGTCACACATTATTGACTGGCATAGTTAGTATAAGAACAGGTTTTCCCCGCTTTCTTTCCCTGGCGTGCGGCGTGTTATTCGGCGGCAGCAGGAGACTGAAGAAGCTACGGGGACAGGGCCGACAGTTCGAGTGGAATTCGCCCCCCTCGGTGATATCCCTGGGGACCGAGTCGTCCATACATTCAAGGCAAAAACAACTTACTGCTTGCAGACTGTTTAATGGGCATGTGGATTTCCAGTTGGCTGGGGTAAATGTTACCGCTCCGAGAGCTCTCCCTAAGTCTTGGCCATTTTGGATAACATTTGGGACGAGTATCCCGAACCGAAACCTAGTTTCATTACTTCCCTCATCCTGACTTTCACGTTCCCGGCACCTTCCTCAAAGTCGGTGGAGTCTCTGCTCTCACCGGTATCGGAGAACGAAAAGGTTGTGTCCGAGTCATCTTCCATGGCCCAGTGGGATTCGCCCGAATATGCAGATATTCCTCAACTCGTCCGAGATGTCGTAGGCTTTGAGGACCATCCTCACATGCAAACCCTGACCTTTAGGTAGGCGATATCTCTGTCGAACGGCTTTCGCTCTGAATCATAAGCCAGGGTCGTTGTAATATCCACAATTTCGTTTGCTTGGGGTCGTTCACTGGTGAGCAAACAGCCGTACAAAACCTTCCTTTCTCATCGTGGAATAGGTCAATTGGTATTGCACGTATTAGCGCAAAATTTATCCAGTGGCTAATGAGTCCATAGCTTCCGCACGACCAGTGCCAGCTTCTCCGTGTTTTTCATCGTATTGGTGTCGTGGCCTCTGGGGAAGATGATGGAGCAGTTGCTCTATCATCTTAACCTAGTTTCATTGCCTATGACGACGCCTGCAGTTTTTTCCCCCACATTGTAACCCAGAATCCCAATAATCCCTGGCTGTCCACCATCAAATTCACCGTCGATGCCTGGCACCATATCGGCCACTGGGCGACCGATATTCTTTGCAGGTTGTGGTGCAATCCTGCACCACTCAATGGTTCGCAACCAGATTTGGTTGTTGTCGAGGAGGACGCCGTTGGTACGCGACACCAGACCCGTATGCGTTGCTGGATCTTAATAACCGGTTATCAGGACCCCGGATCTGTCTCGGCCAACAGGCGCGCAGCCCGAATCACTCCCTCCATTCACCATGCTGAACTCCATGCACACAGTTCGCTTACAACGAAGCCTCCTTCTTCCTCGTCCGCCTGCTGCAGAACTTCTCGGCATTCAGCCTCGCGCCTGACGCGCAGCCGGAATCGACGAAGCCCCCGGCAAGTTGGAAGGCGTGCAACGGCACGCAGGCGACCGAGAAAATTATGCTCGGCAAGCATCTTACCATGTACGCCAAGGTGCGTTCTTTCTCTTTTGCGATCTTGAGTGCGTTTTGGATATGTTCCTCGGTTTAGGGCGGTTTATGGGTGAGAATGAAGGAGGTTGTGGCAGAGTGATGCGGCTGTGAAGGAATTGTCAACAATTATGTTCTACTTGCTGTATTAGTCTATTCTGACCATGAACTCGAATTTTCTCTTTTTCTTCTTCTTTTTTTCTGGCAATTTTCGACCACCTCTCAGAAAGCAGTTCGGCATGATCCCGGATCTAAGGTGACTATGATTGTCACTGTATGGGTGATGACTCTCACCCAACTCTCACCTCGAGTCTGTCCTTCACTCTGAAGGTGCTTACCACCGTTATTTCGAGTCCTCTGTCCTTTTTTCTTCCTGTATATAGCTCTTGGGGATCTTGTATGTCCGAAGCCGCTGTTAGTGACGCATCTCGGAGCGAAAATAAAAAGGATCGATCTCTCGGTGGACCTCGGTGGATCAACGGTGGATGAGGTGGTAAGTGTTTGCGATTTCCGACATGTGTTACCTCCTTGATGAATATGTGTCTCCTTGCGTTTATTCTCGCCCATTCCACCAAAATCGGTGCGCTTTTGGCTGCTTGTCTGAGATGGGTGGCCGTCGTATGATGAGTTTAATTTTGGATAATATGACTCGTTCTTGCACTCACGAGGCCATTTACAAGATGACCGAACATGAAATTTCCAAGAGCAATGAGCTCGCACAAATCTTAAAATGGTGTGTTCCAAGTTCACAGATGTCATCAATCTGTTTCTATTACAGCTAATGTCGGAACCGAAGGCGCGAACGAAAATTTTCCGTTTTGGGAACTTTTTCGTCGCGCCGACCGATTCCTTCATAGCTCCCTGAGTTCTGGTCTGATTACTTCAAAAGCTATACCAATCTTCCAGAATAATTCGTCCGCAATTAGTGATAGAGCCAGATTTGTCAAATAATAATTTCTTTCTCCCAGCTGACATAGGGTCCCAATTTGAGTTCAACACGTTCTAACACGATGAGTTCATGTCCAATCTGGCTCGATTTCTGGGAGGGATTACTGTCATACATTTAAAAGGGGGTGATAGAGTCCGAATTCTGAATTTTATGCTCAGAAACTTGCTACGGCATCGGGAGTGATCTGCTGGTCAACATTATTCAAATCAGTATATCTCGGTCAATTATGAACCATATGAGTGGCTGGAATCGTTTATAGTGACGTTGTGGACCTAGTAGTCAGACCATACACTTCTACCGACCGAAAACAAATACTAGAAACACTAATTAGAGCGTGTCGCCTCCACGCACGTCACAGGCTGATGAAGAGCAGAGATTTTTATTCATTGAACTTGGCTGATATATTTCAACATAACAAGCAGTAAACTAGTGTGAATCGAAGTTCTACATCAAAACCAACAACTGGAAAGCCGTAGATACTCAGACGTTGGCCAGCAGAGGGTACCTTCGGAAGCAGTATGAGAATGAGTATTTAGAAACAGAGAATTACATACCGCAAACCCCCTACAAACGCAGCAGGAACAGTTTTTGGACCTCCGGCTGTGGCTTTTCCTGCCGATATCGGAGTTCCAAGCAAGGGAGGGTGTTTATCAGGTTAGTACATGTTCAATGTGGCTGGTACATGAAATCTTACATGTTCGCCCATGGCAGCCATAATTCTAGGGAAGGACATATTGAGCCCATGAGAGGTCAAGAGAGCCTTCTGCATATCTTCCAGGCAAAACCCTTGGGGCAAACATGCAGTCACATGCATAACAGTTTTCTGGATGGATGAATGAGTCGCAGGAAGGATGTGCAGAGTAAGGGATTGACATGATTGAGTTCTTCTGCACTGAGTTTGTGTGCCATTCGTAGGGGTCTTCTATGAGTAGCACAGTGGTGGTGTAAGACTAAGACGACGCACGCCAAATGACTGTGGGCGCGAGTGATGTGACCGAATTCAAGACACGTGCAGATGCAGACGCGACGTGCTCTAATTAGGATGTTTCTAGTATGTGTCTTCTGTCGATAGAACTGTATGGGGTGTACAACATCACTATAAACGATTCCAGCCACTCATTTGGTTCAGAACTGACCAAGATATACTGATTTGAACAATGTTGACCAGCAGATCACTCCCGATGCCATAGCAAGTTTCTGAGCATAAAATTCAAAATTTTGGCTCTATCACCCCCTTTGAAATGTACGACAGTCATCCCTCCCAGAAATATAGCCAGATTGGACATGAACTCACCGTGCTAGAACATGTTGAACTCAAATTGGGACCCCATGCCAGCTGGAAGAAAGAAATTATTATTTGACGAATCTGGCTCTATCACTAATTGCGGACGAATTATTCTGGAAGATTGGTATAGTTTTCGAGGAAATCAGACCAAAACTCAGGGAGTTATGAAGGAATCGGTCGGCGCGACGAAAAAGTTCCCAAAACGGAAAATTTTCGTTCGCGCCTTCGGTTCCGACATTAGCTGTAACATTCTATATGTACATATCGCCAACATGCAATTCTCTTCTCTCTCAGCCTTCTCTGACCGCTCTCTGAGTCGGATACTTTCGGGGACCCGGGGGATTCTCTGATAGCCTGGATCGAATGGGCGCACACCGGTGATCCGAGTTTAACAAACATTGTTCCGTCTGGCGCGCTTGGAGCCGCAAAAATAGATACATCACCACAAGCCTCTTTCCCCGCTTGGGTATTCTTTCAACACGGTTGCCCCTTTCTCGGCACGCATGACCAAGGGAGAACTTCTATATGCCGACACCGTTTATCATAAATTCTCTCACAGATGTCGCAGCCACTTCGCACTTGACTTGCCAGCACTTACCAGCATGCCCTCACCTGCACGATTGCTGAACGTGATATTACCGTTCGCCGCAGCCGCGGCGGCAACTACTTATAACTACGTTATCGTTGGAGGTGGTGCGACAGGGCTTTCGCTGGGAGTCAGACTTTCAGAGGACCCCACCAAGACAGTGGTCGTCCTGGAGGCTGGAGCGAGGTACGGGCACATCTCCGTTGTCTTCCTCAGAGCATTCTGAATCGGTATTGGTGTAGTGGCATCGGAAAGTAACTCGTCCATGAATTCCGTTAATTGGAGATGCCAATGATTCGGTATTCACAGCCCGAATATCACGAACTTGAGGCTCAACTCAAACAATTTTGGGACGGCTAATGACTGGCGAGTTGTTCAAAATTGGTGCCCGTCCACCGATTTAAACATAATCCAGGCAATTCGTCACAGTTCCACAGGCCGACGTAGGCAACAGAATCCAGGCTCAAGTCCAAGGGAAAGTGTTGGGGTGTGTTCTAACATTTCAGGTTTTCTCTTTTAAAATTTACCCAGAGGCGGCTCTGCCATCAATTCCGGGATGTATCTGCGGTACTTGACTTTGTTTCACCAGCCGATATGTTTTAAAAAGCAAACTATAGGGGAAATAAGTTGGAATAGGACGCTCTTGAAACCCTCGGTGCCAAAGGATGGAACTGGCAGTCGATGTTCGCCGCGGTGAAAAAGGTTCGACCTCAAACTTGACCCCTGATCATGAGGATGAATAATCGATGAAATACAGAGCGAGCACTTCCATCCGCCATCCACCGCGGAGGTTGAAACGTTTGGCATGACATATAACCCCGCCTTCCATGGATTCGCCGGGCCCATTTCCGTTGCGATCCAAGCCGTCAATGTCTCCCAGTGAGTCTTGCTCGATGTCGATGGGAGCTACAGCCGTCCTGAATCCCTGAAGTTTCTTCCCCGACTTTGCTGTCCCGACCCTGAAGAATCTCGGACAGGAAATGAACGTCGATCCGAATGGCGGGTTCCACAACGGTCCTAGTTGGGATTTTCTTGTCCGTGTAGTATCTCTGGGTATCGCGAATATTATGTTGATTATTGGCAGACGGCGCTGCCCGACTCGAGTACGCGGTCATATGCGGTCTCCGGATACTGTGTGTGGATCCACATCATTGCGAGCTGCAAGCATGCTAACTCAACTCTAGACCTACCCGTCATAAATCGCACCAATCTCCACGTTATGACGGAGAGCCAGGGGTCCAAGATTCTGTGGTCCTCTGCCAAGACTCACGGTGGGTTGATAACCGCAACAGGCATAGAATATATTTTCTTCAACGATTCCGGGATTCCCGAAACCCGAACCATTGCACGTTCCTTCTTTCCTTGTCAGCCGACCGGCCAACTAATCATGAATCACACAGAACGCCAAGAATATCATACTGAGCGGAAGTGCGCTGAACACACCGAAGGTCCTGGAATTGAGCAGAGTCGGGGACCCGGTGGTCCTCAAGAGGTAGGCTGTCTTGGCCAATTCGAGGCGATTTAATCGTATTGAAAGTGAATCTATTAGGCTTGGAATTGACGTTCTCGTGGATCTCCCCGGTGTCGGGGCCAACCTTTGCAACCGTTCGTTTCTCTGGTTTGTACCTTGGAGATGATTGATCTCGTCATTCGAAGAGCCCATCACCACGGCCTCATATCTCCTCAAGAATGGCACAATAAATGGTACGACGAAATATAAATCCTCATCCATCGCCAATCATTCACTCACAGCCGGAAACGCAATTCGGTCTGCAATAATTGACATCCAGCCCTTCTCGGGCTATCTAAGTGCCGCCGATCTCCAGCGTTCTGAGGAGCTACTGCAGACAAAACCAGAACTATTGTCGGAGGCCCAGTTCAAAGTCATGAAGGATCAAATCAAGGCAGGCGTGCCACGGATGGAGTTTGCTTGGGTACCAATCCTCGTTGGCTTAACCCCTCCGTTCGCTAACAAATTTACTAGAACGTTGCTGCTGACGCAAACAATGTATCTACCCTCACATTCGATAGGCTTATTTTGGTCAAACCACTTTCGCGAGGCACCGTGGTAAATAAATCTTCTAGATGAATGCCTTGTGCGAGTGTTTATCTGTCTCCGGCAGCACATTTCTACAGATCCCCTTGTCCCTCCAGTAATTGATCCCAAGTAGTAAGTGTTCGTTGGTTTCATAAAATCTACACATCTTCCTCATCTTTCCATCTACATAGCTTGAGCGCGCCACACGACAAAGTGAGTGTTCCCTGATATTTTATCTTTTCAGTTTATAGCCGATGAGCACCCTGCAAGTTTGCCTTCGCAAAGGGCGTGCAGTTCACGCGCACCATGGTTGACACCGAGCCTCTGAAAAGCATCGTCGTTGGTGCGTGTCATCACCCATATCCTCTGCGCCGGAATTGCTATGAATTACTCCTCTCTAGGCCCCGTTACGCCAGACGCAACCGTCCAAACTGACGACGATTTCGTCAATTATGTGAACACCAAGTCCGTTTCTGAGTGAGCTGTCCTATTCCTGTAGGTAGTCATTCCGCCCAACAAGCATCCGTAGGCACCATTTCGTCAGCAGTTCGGCTATGACACCCCGTTCCGAGGGCGGCGTCGTCGATCCTCCCATGCTCGTGGTTCGTCTTGCCCGTCCATCGCGTTCGGTAAAAGGCTAATTGGAGGCCCGCGTCGGCAGAGTACGGAACGAGTAACGTGCGCGTCGCGGATCTCTCTATCATTACCAGTTTGCCGGGCATCCATACCGTGTCGCGTGAGTGGAAACAGCTTTTCCGAGCGTATGCCCAACTTAACGCGTACAATGCTTGAAGTTGCTTATATGGTGGCGGAACGGGCGTCGGAGATCCTCAAGGCGGAGGATAAGGAAATGTCAAGATTGAAAAAATATTTGTGTCCCACCGAATATGTATTTTACTCTCGGGAGCCGGAAATGTGATATTTAAGGAGACACTAAAATCCCCCGGACATCGCACAACGGCATGTTCTGGCGCACCGCGCGAGATACATGCTCTGGGACGCCAATAGTCCAATCATGGGCACCTACGGCCAGCCGACGCAAATGCGCCCACGTCAGGTGCGAATCTGCGCCAGCAAGTACCGCGTCGAGCTCGCGCCACGGCGCCATGTCCATGTCTTCGGGGTCGAGGAATTCCACACCGTAGATGGTGAGCTCGATCATCTCTAACCGTCGCGGCGAGGAAGAACCATGGACATGGTTAATGGTGATAGCGGCGAGCGCCTCGAGAACGGCGCTGGCGGTCCAAATCTGGTGCTGCCTGATATGCAGGTGCCGTAACGAGTTGAGGCGGCTCAAGTCGAAATGGACGTCTGGAAAGTGGGTCATGACGCGATACATGGATTTAAATTTGGGACTACCTGTGACGCAATTGTCCAGGGTCAACGATATGAGCGCCGTGGAAATTGCGCTGTTCCGTAAGTATTGAGTTACGTCGTGGAAGCGTCGTATCCCCCGGAGGATCAAGGTGGAGAACTGCGCCGATGGGTCGACAGATGAAAGGCAGCGCAGAATGTTGGGCTGATGGACATCCAATTCGTGGAGACTCGGCGGGAGTTCAGTGAAATTATGCTGTAACTGCATGGTGATCCACCCCAGTTCTGAGCCGGATTGACGGATCCCCAGTGAGAGTGATTTCGATGACGGAAACGCGGAGAGATAACTGAATAGCTTTTCCAGGGGCACTTCACAGTACAATGACAGATGGAGGTGCGTCAGTGATGTCAAGAAATTCTGGTGCATGCCAAGTTGAGTGAAGTGGCAGTCAAGAGTGAGGCGTGTTGGATGAATTCCAGATTTCGAAAGCAAAAGGATTACGTCGCCGGGTGAGAGTACAGGGATGCCATACGAGGATCGATGATACAGCTGTACATCGCGTATGCTAGAGATAAAGGTGACCAGTGGTGACGCGACCAGGTGCAAGAATGGTTTAACATTGTCTGTGCTGCGATCCCTGGTGAGACTTATTGATGCAAAGTGGTGATGTCTGCTTCTCGGTAGCCATTGCCTACTAACGAGAGCATAAGCAGCCAGCGAGGATGGTGGGTGTGTGCTGCTCCAATCAATGATAGCATCGATGAGCTCCCCGGGAAGAGACGACATTCTAGAGCAGGGGAGATGGCAATTAGACTCATATAGTTCTGAATTCTAACTCTTACCTGAAGGTTTCCGGATGAGACGGACGTGAGAGGCAAGGACAAGCGCCGATTTGTGCTTGTTTGGATCAGATTTCGTAATTCGGCAACCACTCACTGCGTTCCCACCCGTCCTAGACTCAGCTGAGACTAGGCGCTGTAGGTTGTGTCAGATGGAGTTAGGTCGGTGTAGGTCCCATCCTACACGTAATGTCCGTCTGGCTTTACGGGTACTTACCCAGTAAGGCGGCTAAACTCAAGTCAGTGTAGATGAGGGTAGCTCGTGGAAGGTGAGGGTAGCTCCCTAAACTCAGCTGCACAGACCTAGACTTACGTTTAAATGTTGAACATTTCCATCATCTAATATTCTGAGCAACCGGGTCCCTTTCCCCCTTGCGTAGGTGGCTACAAGCACCTGTTGCAACCTACACAGATCCTGCCAGACCTAGACCTACCTGTGCCAACCTAGCCAGAGCCAGACAGACCTCCACAGACTATTCTCTAGGCACCTAGCCTATATAGTTGCCACCCCATTCTGTACCACAGAATGGTGGCTATGTTGTACCATAGAGAGAGAGAGAGAGAGATTCGATTAACGGCGCAAACTACACTAGGTAATTAAGAAGCCGGCGTAGTAGGACTACGCAATATAAATAATAACGGGTGATATGTAAGATATCGTTTGGCGGCGGGTTCTACGTAGCGTTCGAAGGATCCACTCGGCGGTTTTGGTCTGCGATGTGGAACGCGTCGTGAGTCTCGGGTAGAAAAGTATAGGGTGACCTTGGAGTAAGTAAAGCATAGGTAGATCATAGAAAAGAAAAGGGAAAGAGAGCGCATAATGGCCAGTGTGGTATCTTTGTGAATCTGACCCCGAGAGAGTCATTGGAGGTTAAGTTAGCCTCCGGCGCGTCGTGTGCGTGGCGGTGTCGGCGTCTTGCCGTCTTCTTCGATCATCCATCCCCGTCCTCGGTCTCCTCTCCGTCGCCTCCGTAGCCCCGGTCCGATCCTCCGTCCCCTTCGTCTGATCCATCGTCGTCGTCTTCTTCCACCAGTAAAGGCTCTGTGGCCCGGGGTCGGCCCGTCTTCGTGAACGCGCCCGTCTTCTCGAGAAACAACGCCAGTGCTCGCAGGCCCTTCTCCGTGCCCAGAATCTCGGGCATGGAGATCTCTTTTGATACTTCCTCTAATATGTCCCGGTGCCACGCGTAGGTCTCGCACTCCCGCAAGATGTGCACCCGCGTCTGGAAAGGTTCTCCACACGGGCACGCTACACGTTCTGAAGGGACGAATTTTGCGTAGTACTCACCTATGAAGGCGTGTCCCGTCCGGCATTGGACTAGTCTTCCATAGACTTCCCTCTTGGTGCCCGTGAAGTGAGCTAGGACAATTCCCATATTCTATCCGACATTCATTATCCGGAATTCCTGTTCCACAACATTCCCGCAAAATTGCGGGAAGGAATCCTCTTACAAACAAAACAGCCCCCAAAATCCTTCCCACAATTTTGCGGGAAGGATTTCTCTTACAAACAAAACAACCCCCAAAATTCCTTCCCGCAATTTTGCGGGAAGGATTTCTCTCACTCAAAAAAAACCCCAAAAATTCCTTCCTGCAAAATTGCGGGAAGGATTTCTGTCACCCAAACATTCCACCCCAAAATTCCTTCCCGCAAAATTGCGGGAAGGATTTCTCCTACCCAAAAAAATTGTCACCCAAAATTCCGTCCCGCAAAATTGCGGGAGGGGATTTTACAACCAAAAAAAAAAAAAAAATCTCCCCCAACCTCCCCTCCCGCAATTTTGCGGGAGAGGATTTTTACAACCGAAAAAAAACAAAATGAGCAACACTCCAATTCCAGTCTCCAGATCTCAAAAACAACGCATTGAGACTCAGTGCTTGTCACAGTTGTGACGGGTGGCAGTGTTCACCTTTCTTTTCTTTATCAACCACCACATGTCACCCAAAGCCCTCGCTCCGACAAAGCCGCCAAAACGCTGCCGCCACGCTTGTGTGGCGCTGCGTGGCACCGCCGTCTGTTAGCGCCGCGGCGATCAGCGCCTAACCCTAGCCCTTTGTTTCCCACCACCACCACACTAGTACTGCTTCACCCGCTGCCCGACGCCACTGCTATCTCCAATTGTTCAACCCACCTGGACTCACGCTCTCGTTGCCTCGCCGCCCAACGTCGCCCTCCCAATGTCTAGCGTCCAACTCCCACCTACGCTTCATCTCTGCATCCGCCCCTCAACGCCAAGCATCAGCCATCCGTCCATTCTGTCTCCCGCGGGTTCTCCAGCCTACTACTTTCTCGATACTGCAGTGCGCACGTCCGTTCACTCATCTACCTTTTCATATAATGCTGACATGAACGTCTTCGCTTCTGTAGATGCGCAGCTGAGCCTCAGACACCCGAGCTCGCGACATACGACATGGCTAGGCCCTCACCGTTCCCCTGCTGCGATGGATATGGATTATCGTTGAGAATCGTGGGTTTCTGGTGCGTTATTTCCATCATCATCCTCCTCCTCCACATAATCTTTCCTATCCAACGACTGCCGGGTCTCATACTCGTCCCATTAACCCCCCGCATCCTTTTAACAGCCATCCAGCAACACGACCGAGTCACGCTCGGTCAACTTCTCCGCCTACCGCCCGCAGACACTCACCGCAATACGAACGACGGCCGATCGCACAGGACCCCCGCGCTCCCCCTTTTGCCTGCGCGCGACATCGGGCGATCTTCTATCCCTCACATCCGCACGCATCCGCATAGCCAGTGCACCTCCCTCTGAAATTGGCACAATTTTGTCTGCGCGCACTGCTGGCATCGACGTTCGTTCTCCGCATCCTCTTCGTCGGGTTCCTCGCCGCCCAATCCGAGCCCTCGCTCGCGTGCACCCTCAGCTGCTCGCTCGTCGTCTCCCTCGCCCACCACTTCTCATCTCGCACTCACCGCCTCTCTAAGCTCAACACCACCCTCGGCGCCTATATCACCGACTACTCACAACGGAGGACACGCAGATAACCGAAGCGCCCATCTCCGCGCTCCTCGTTGTCGTCCCCGAACCGTTCCCTTTCCACGCTACCCGCAACATTCCCGTCATCTCAGCCCCGACGCGTTTCTCAACGCGTTTCTCCGTCCCTGCGTCGTCGTTGTCTCTTCGCCCGTTCCGCGACCGTTTGAGCACGTATCACTTTCACTTTCACAGCAGGACGAGCACAGCATTTCGTGGCCGCGCACGCCACAACAGTGTCGGGTCTGCCATTCTCGCAGTGCTCTGGACATTGTACCCACTTTGATCAATCACCTACATTGTGTCTCCATGCTTTCCTTCAGTACGTTAATTACTTCTCTACATTCCAGTACCCGTACATGTATTGATCTCGGCCGTCTTTCAATATATTCTTCTTGAAATCCTCCGCCAAGACGTCCGAACTGAATGAATCTGCAGGGTGATTACATTGGTATGCGATTGACTCGTTTTTTCGCTTCAAGTTACCTCGCGTCACAATTTGAACCTTTGTCTTCCTATTTACAGACGCAGATTAATAGTAACGCAGACCTTCCGGCTTCATGTAAAGGCGTACGTCCCGCAGCGCTGATCCCTCTCATTCGCACCACCCATTCTTCCTGACGCTCTCTTTGCTCAGGTCTTCTCCTGTTATCCTTCGACGTCCTCGTAGCTCGATGCTATATCTCCACTCGTTACGTGCCTCAACCCTCGAATTCCATTCCTCTGGTAGCCTCTGCCAATACCTCTCTGACTCGGTATCCTGTTTCATTTCCTTCGGGCAGCGTACTAATGCGTTCGTTTCATTCACCGACCCTTAGGTTCCGAATGGCGCAACGGACTTGTGCATTGAATCGGATGGAAAGCCAGAGCACCTAACTCTAACCCTAACACCAACCATCGACCTTCCGTCCGTGGATCCCTTCGTCGAAGGCTCTTATAGCTAATACTGTCTCAATATCCCGGTGCGCACGGTCGCGTCCTGTGATCTATCTTCTAACAATGCTGATATCTTCTTGTTTTTTTCTAGATGTGCTGCTCAATCTCAAACGCCCCAGCGTACCATACACCGGCGTCGATCCACTAGCCTACGCCTATCCTGCCATGGATACATATGGGTTAACGTAGAGATCGTGGGTATTGGTGCGTTGTTTATTCCACGAGCGCTCGTTGATATCCGCTCACTCGTTTTCCTCTCCCCGCGCATGCATCAACCATCCTCCCAAGCAAGCCAAACAAGCCGCTCTCGCTCCCTTCACCATCTGGCCCATGTACACAATGCGCGGGATACCCCCGCACCGCACCACCCAGTCTGCACCTTCTGCCTGCACAAGACATTGCGCTCCTCCTTTCCTCGCGTTCCTCCCCGCATCGGCAATCTCCACATAAATCCCGCCTCTCCCACGCAATTCTGGATGCGCACACCGCTTTTCTCGACACCTATTCTTCTCGTCCTACCCACCCTTTTCCGTCCCCGCCTTGAATTGTCAGCCAGTACTGTGCACATCAGCTGCCTCGCGCATCCCCTGCTTCGTCTTCTAGCTTTCTTTCCGCACCACCCTACACGCCTTCATCCCGGACCACCAACAATGCAAACTACCCCGCAGCTAACTGTAGCGCCTGCCTCCGCGCTCCTTGTTTCTCCCTCGGCTCCCGGCTCCCCCGAACGCTGACGCGCCGCCTTCGCACCATGTTCAGCGTACCGGCACGCGCTTCTCGATCCCGTGTCGCCGCCGTTTCTACACAGCAGCTCGCGCCGATGTCGCACCTCGGGAAATGGCGCTATCTCTCGCTCGATTCCCGTTTCGATAGCATACGCGTACCCACCCCGTCTCCATCTTCATTACCATTTAGTGCGTGACTTCTCACTTCATTCGAGTATCCGTCATGTATTGAGCCAGGCGTACATCCAATGTTATCCTTTTTGAAAGCCTTCTCACGAAACGTGAAAAATTGAATGAGTTCCCAGTGGTGCGCAACTCGTCCGAATAGTCAATGGGTATGCTTCAACTCAACTCTTTTCACTCGAGTTCTCTGGCTTCAATATTTCCTACTTAGGTTAAATATCCCACGGCCCGCAAAACTGTCATCTTCGTGGAAATAGGTACATTATGCAGCACATCTAACCGCGCATAACTCTCTTTCGGACTTGCAGGTCTTCTCATTCGTCATCCATTCTTGTTTCTCTCCATATTCACTTCAGCTAAATTCAGCGCCAACCCGCGCCAGCTGGACGGGAATTCTGCGAAGACAGCGCTTGGTTTCAATCTCAAGCGAAGTACCATTGATATTCGGCCAAGTTCCCACAACTCCACACGTCTTTTTCAGGCTATCCTCGGATATTAATGTTCACTCATTCAAGTCCGTCGCTCCCTCGGCGGCCTCGTGCCCCCCAAAATTGCAACCACCAAGCTCGTCGTGCGTTCCCCTACCTCCTCCTCCGTCTCACCGGCGCTGACGCCCCGCAATGCCTTAGGCTGGCGATTCGGCAGGTCCACTCGGCCCCCTCGTCGCGTTCTACTCCAAGCTCCAGAAGGGACCTGCGCCGGTCCCAGCCATTCGCGGCCTCAAGCCGCGCTTCTTGGCCGGAAAGAACGCCAGCGCTCGGCCTGCACTTGCGCTCATCGGAGGGCTGTTCCTTGTGGAATACACTATGGATTACCAGCGTGCGTTTTTTCTTGAAGCTTGGCGCGTTTTCTTCGCAACTTTCATTGACACGCCTCTTTCTCCTTCACCGACTTGTCTCTCGATGATCACAGTGCACCTGAGTATGTCCTTATGCGTATTACACCCGTTCTCGCGCGCTAACTGAATTTTACGCAGTGCACCACAAGAACACGCGCAGTAGATATTGCTCCTTGAAGACGTATGGCGGTTGGGCTACAATTCGATTTCCTGCATCTAGATAAACAGGCGACGGCCGCTGTTGTGTGTACCCCAAATGAATACTTGTTGCGCGATGTTCGGTAAATGGCAATCTCGGCGAATTTCTTTGCAGCCATGTTGTTCGTCCTCTTGCGCTTCCGTGGGGGGTACGACGCTCCTCGCCTTTGGCGATAGGTCTGCCGCTGAGGAGCCGAAGAAAGATCGTTACTTTGTGCCCATCCAAAATATCCACACGCACTAAATTTCCTTGGACGTCAAACCAAACAATCCGTCTCACTGGTTTCCAGACGAATGGAACGCTGAGTGGGTTGAGCAGTACTCTTTGCTGGTTCCTGTTCCTGTCCCAAATGTGTGGCGAGTGCTTGAATATGCTGAGTGGAGAATAATCGAGGTCTCGCTGAAACTTGTCACACGATGCATTTTTTTCCGTCGGTAATCTTGTCAACTTGTTCCGTCAACTTCGAACTTACAACCGGGTTTGAACCGCCACACAGTCCGCGTCGGCGAGGATTTATACTCCAAGCCACCTGCGGAAAGTCGTATTCAAGTTCTGTGGGGTGAGAGGGCTTCATTGGCAATTATTTAGATAACCCTCTGAAGTCTAGCAACGGAAAACCAATCCACATCACAGAATCCCGGCAATTATGGAGATACATCTAGATATTGCTTGCCCGGATTATCGAACTTGGTGCGTGTCGTACTTCCACATCCGCACCATTCCATCGGCGTGGATACCTCTTCGTCGGTTCTTCAGTCACACTTGGATCCGCGTTCGCGCCTCAATACCTCTGGTGCTGGACCGCGCGCTTCCATTATACGTGCATTCACCAAAATTGTTCGCCTATCCCTCTGATCGTGAAATGTGGCACCACATTCTGACATTAGACGGATAGGATTTATGATTCATTCTGCGGCAGGTCGAAAACCTACCGTGTACGTAACCGATTGCCCGCCTCTCGCCCTTCAAGCTGCCCAAGTTTGGGCCTGCTTTCTGACACGAGTTTCTTTTGGGTCCGATTCAGGCTCAAGAACGAAAAAAAACCGCATAGGGTCCGAATCTTACCCTAAGCAAGGTTTTTGGCCAAAAGGCACCGAAAATAACCCAAGTCCCAACCAGGACCCTATCTATCTTATCCTGGAATTGTGCGCACAATTCCACATCTATAGGCTTTTTTTTGAGTTATAGATTTGGCAAGTGCCAATTTCTGAAGGAATCTCGCGCACAATTGTGCGCGAGATTCCCTTAGAAAAGACCCTTTTCAAAAACTTTGTGCGCGAGATTCCCTGAGAAATGAGCCGTTTTTTAAGTTTGTGCGCGAGATTCCCTGAAAAATCACCCTTTTTAAAATGTTTGTGCACGAGATTCCCCGGAAAATGGCCCTTTTTAAAATGTTTGTGCGTGAGATTCCCCGTGAAATGGCCTGTTCAAGAGTTCATCTACCCATATAATCCCCCGGACGGCCCCACCCATCCGTTACCCCTCTGGGCCAAGGGAATCTCGCGCACAATTGTCTCTCAGAAATTGGCACTTGCAAATCTATAACTCAAAAAAAAGCCTACAGGTGTGGAATTGTGCGCACAATTCCCGGGGAAGATAGATAGGACATCACCCATGTTCTTTCAGCCGCTCATCTCAGCCTCTCCGCTTTCTTCGAGCGTCATTTGTCTTGCTTCCCCCCGCCCCACAACAGTATCGTTCCCCGATCGTCGTGTGGGTCGTCACCGCGATCGACATCTCGCAGTTCCAAAACGGAGAGGCAAGTAAATTTCTTCAGATGAGTCGCGATTTCAAGTGTGTGCTCCTATGTAGATGAAAATGTCAGACGAAATCCGGTCAAGGGGCAAAACCGGAACGAACATAGGTGATATGAGCTGCAGCAGTAATTCCGGTTCTTCGAAGTGCCAGAATTTCGACGTGCGGGATGTGTGTAGCTACACCCGCAAGAATTGTTGCGTCTCTCAGGCGATCGGAGGTGGAGACACCGATGACGGTGACCGGCGAGCCTAGCCGGCTGAGATGCAGGAGCGGCACGTCGACATCCAGATCGTCGACGTCGTGCCATAGAATGCACGCATAGTTAATGGAGGTGGTATCGCGAGTGATGGAGGAGATGACAGAGCCGGGTCCATTGTACGAGAGGAGATTCGGCAGGAATAGAAGCTCGAATCGTTCGCGCTGTCCAACTTGCATTAGAGTCAGATGGGTTATTTTTGGGTGCCGGTTTAGAAAAGGCCCCAATGACACGGAAGTCATCCATTGAACGGCGTATCGGAAGGTCAGAAGATTCGGAAAGTATGCGCGAAAGAGCAGCATTTCCGCAAATTCCAGCGCGCGGTCAAGCAAAATAAGAAGATCGAGTTCTTCGAGGTTGAAGAGGTCAGATATAACGGAGGTGATGCCTTTGAAAAGGCTCCAAGGTATATTACTAAAAATACTTCAGCTGATAGATGCTACGCAGATAAAATTAAAATCGCTCACAAGTCAGGGTTACCGACATCCGTCATGGAAAATTGTCGTACATGACGAACAAGGGGCGAAGATGAGCCAGCGCGCCTTTTCATCGTTCGGACGAAACACTTGACCTGCGGGACGGTGGAAAGGATAACGGTGCGGTACAGCAGTGGTGTGGCAATTTTGCGGATTAGGCGCGAGGTACTGCAAAGCGCGAGAAGATCTGCCGTGGAAGCATCCGCCATCACAGCGGCAAGTACTTCGTTGGGAAGCCACCGGATAATGGAGTTGTTCGCCCTGGCGGCGCGACGAGTGAGAACCATACGAGCTGGTGGAAAGCAGAAAGTTTTGTGACTGCTGCAATCTCCTGATGTGACACTTCGCGATCGTGCACGGCCCGTGTTTAGCTGATCATGCATCGATCATGAGCCAGCAGATTGATTTACACCGCGAGCCAGCAATTCAATCGAGGGCTGGAAGCTCCCTGAAATTTTGGTGTTTGTCGTAAATGAGGAAAGAAGAAGATTTGACAGTTCAAAAAGGTCTGGAATACGCCCCAGTCACGAAGGTTCACGCGGGACTGCAAATTTCGATGATGATTCTAACAAACACAAAAAAAGAATTTTGAGCGCCGCAAGGACAGCGGGAAGCTTTTACAAAGAGTATTCAAGAGTAAGATATAGAAAGGAAGCTGCGGACCTCAGCCCTATTTCAAGAAGCAAAATGCTCGAATGTGTTCACCTGGCAACGCTCTCTTGCAAGGCGACCCATTCCCCGAGGACAAGTTTCCACTCCCTTCCATCTACGTAAACATGTCAGCAAACGGACAACCGCTGCAGATATCTGCGTCCTTACTCAACGTGAATGCGGATAGAGTCTGGCACGCCTCGCCCCACGCGAGGAGCGCTTCACGGTCGGCGTCTGGGTTTTGCTGCACGCGAGCATCCGCATTGAGAACTTCCAACTCGGAGAGGGAAGTGAATTTCTTGAGCTGAGTCGCGATTTGGAGTGTCTCCTCCTAGATTAATCGTCAAAGGCATCCAATCAAGTGGCAGAAGAACAAACGAACGCGAGAAACACGAGCTGTGCTGCCCGTTCTTTGAAGTTTGAGGGTTTTGACATCTGGGAGGTGTGTGCCGACACTTTCAAGAACAGTCGAGTGTTCGAAGGTGTCTGATCCGAAAGCCCCGACGAACGTGTCGGGCGCGGCTGTACTCCCAAGATGCGCAAGCGGCCGCTCGATGTCTGTATTACCCCGACGCCATCGAAGAGTGACCCGAGAAATGGATCCGCTATCAAGATTGAAGGAGGGGATCAAAGGGACAGCGCCATCGTACGTTTCGAGATTCGGTAAGAGGATGGGATACAATGGCAATGGTTCCAGCGTGTCGGTAACTTGAATGGGAGACAGATCGGTTATCGTCGGGTGGCGATTTAGGAAGGACGACAACAGGGGCAAGAGTTGCGGTTGAATGATGTATCGGAAGAAGGTCAGACTCGGGAAGTATGCGTCCTGAAATGGCGTCTCAGTAAATTCCAGAGCTCCTCCGCGGTCAAGAAGGAGGAGAAGGTCGAGATATTCGAGGTGGGCTGAGAATTTAGGGAGGACGGAGGAAATAGTTTCGTATGCGTGACAGCTTTCTGCGATATTTCAATTGGATGCGGCAACGCAGTAGAATACCACTCACAAGCCGGGGTCCGGGGCAGTGATACTCCAGGCATCTGAAATGGACAACCGCTTCACATAGCGACACAACGGTGGCGACGAGCCAGAGCTGTCATTCATTGTTCGAACAAAATATTCGATCTGTGGGGCGTCGGCGAGGACTATGGAGCGGTAAAGCAGCGGCGTGGCGAGGCTATTGATCAGCCGCGAGGTCCTGCAAAGCGAAGCAAGATCTGGTGGTGAGGTATCCGCTATTCCCTTCATCACCGTGGACAGAATTTCGTTGGGAAGCCAACTGAGAATCGAGATTTCGGCCCTGGACATGGCGGCGAAAAGCAAGGTGATTGCGATAAGCACGTGGAGCGTAAATGAAATAGCGCACGGACCACCCCCGTGACGCGCGAATCCGCAATAACAACGAATCCAACTTTTCATTCGTAGTACTTGATCACAATGGACGAGCGCATGCAGTACGTGTAGTGCTGGCCAAATATGAATACGATACGACAAATGGCGTATCGTATTCATATTCGTATCGTATTCAGTGCTCCGGGTGCGTATTGTATTTGTAGTGTATCGTATTCATATTTTTGCCACTGAATATGAATATATTTTGAATATATTCAAATATATTCTCGCCACACCTTGCACAGAAAAAATACTTTGAATTGTGGTAAAATGTGGTCTGGATGTGTGTACAAAGGATGATTTAACCTCAAGATTGCCTCCAGCAACCTCCAGAGGCAGAATGGCACATGTTGGCAAGTTTCAACTTCCGCATCACGCGGTTTTGATGGCCGAGTGGTTCGGGAGCCTGTGGATCCGAACCGGAGTAATGGCTGGAAGGACATCAGAACAGATCAGACTCGATATCAGCTGTGCCGGGTGTGGGATTTGATGATCCAACTGGTGCCGTTAAGGTCCCCAGGCGGCCAAACCCACACTTTACTGTATTCAAATATATTTGAATACGGTCGGGCCCATATCGTATTGTATCCATATCATATCGTATTCATATTCTGCCATATTCATATCCAGTCAGAGGTTCTCGGGCCGTATCGTATTCGTACGTATTTGAATATATTCAAAATATATTTTTTCGTATCGTATTTTTGGCCAGCACTAAGTACGTGATCGCCCCGGAGTACGGCGCAACGTCCTGGTACTCTCCACAGAACGGGACCTCCACGCGTGCGGGTGCACACTGCAGACGAGGTTGGGGGGCACATCGTAGTATATACACGGGGAGGGGTTTCGGGCTTTGTTTGGAGCAGGGTGTGCCCGGAATAGGGAATGACGCGATACGGGGAGGAAACCACAAAGGACTGAGTTCCGCCACGCCAATTGGGCGCTCCATGGATGGGGATCGAGAGCTGGCAGCGGAGGAGCCGCTCGATATACGGCGCGTGCGTTGGGCCGCGTATCCAGACGCGGTAGGTATCGTCTCGGATGGGACTCTCGTGCACGTACAGGTGCTTGAAAGATTGTTCAGTTGCCGGATCGACGAGCATACTGAATGTTGGGAGGTTAGTTGCCGGAACCACGGAGAATTCGAGTGGGGCACCGATGTCGAGGGTTAGTTTCCAGTAGGGATCCAGTCGGATGTTGGTGATAACGTGGATCTGGGAAGATGTCTTAATAAGGACATGCCGTTGGATCAGCACAAGCTGCGACGGCAACTCCTGTATTGTGCGGCTTCAGCGACGTTCAAGGTTTGACTCTGAAAGCACCGACCTGGCGACACTTGGGAATAAAATACGCATTTTCAAGATCATGAATCTATCTGTCGATGTGACGCCGACAGCAGCGAGTCCTCCGCAGATGGCGGGGTTGCAGTATGAATTAACATCGCGGGCGCTAGGGGCACGAGTGACGAGCACGGTATCAGAACCCCCAGTTTGAAGATCCAGGGTGACGATCTCTACGTAGCTTGAAAATCGAGACTTCAGTACGGTGTCGGCGCTGAGCTCCAAACTTAGCTCACTCACTTCTTACGCCGTCCCCCCAGAGGATAGGTGCGAGCGCAAATGATAATATTAGCTGAAGATCCGAAATGTGTCTCCTCGGCAGCAAATTCGAGTGCCACAGTTTCCGCTACGCCTGAGACGTGTTTGAACATCAGTTTATCATCCGCAACATTCCAACACTCGAGTTTATTCCGGTTGTTGAAGAGTACGTGACGTCCACTCGGAAGCAGTTTGGCCACATTTTCCCAGTAAGTGACTCCCGGACCGTTGCGGATGGTGGGATGTAAGGCTCCAACCTTTTCCTTGTACAAACGTTTTTACACGGTTTAAACCGTTTCCATTTCCTTTTATTGTGCTGGTGGGTTCAAACGGTTCACAAACCGTTTATACAAGGTTTAAACAGTTTGAAGAATTGAATGACGTTCAGAGGACTTTCTAGTAGAAATCTGGAGAAAAATTGCAATGCAAGTATATCTGAAGCATTCTAGAATCCTCACAATCCAGAAATACGGAGGTGCTAACCATGCAGCTCTCGACTGGCGGGATCAATTCCAGATATAGAAATTGTTTTTGACTGATGGCGCATTGATGCGCCGTACGGTCCGCTGACAGCCTGTGCTGTGGGCTCAGGATGTGCTGTTTTTGAACCGAAAACGGTTAAGACAGTAACCCATAACAACGTGAACCAATATTGGAGAGATCCAACACCTGGAAAACCAACACGCGGACTGGTTCGGAAGTACCCTGGAAATTACCGTGTAAAACAGTTTTAAACAGTTTTAAAATGTTTTCTAACCTATCCATCTAACCCCAGAATGTGGTGCCACATTCCAGGGTTAGATAGCTAGGGTAGCAATGTTAAAAGAATTTTTGCATGGAATGACGCTAGGCCTAACCCTAGGCCTAGGCCTCAAGTAAGGGTTCAAATCTGTCCTTTGAGCCTAACAATGACATTCCACACCAGCGATCCCGGGTGCCAATCTCGCCGAGTCCAACTGTTTCTTCACCGAGCATAGCTGATTAATTCGCCAGATTTCGTGTTGCCGACGCGAAAGACAGCAGCCGAAATAGAAAGCCTGTAACGTATTCAGCCTTCGATAATGTTCTGATCTAGCTTTTCCAGTGTAAGTCAACGAACGCCGGAAGAATAGCGTCGGGTCGGAGTGCGAGATTGGTGGGCCAATCCTAGTTGAATCCTAACCTTTGTTACTGGCCCTCGCTTATGTTGCTGCAGCCGGCTGCGCTGCTTTATATTCCGATAGATCCGCCTGCAGCTTGTCTTCTTTTGGAGTAGGGTTTGGATCCATCGGAACTGGAACTGAAATAGATTGATTATCTTAGCTGTGTTGGCACGCCTGGATCAATCGTTCGTCCAGACATGTTCATTCCGACGGCCTCCCGAGATGATTCTCATGAGCCACAGAAGAGCATCGGTGTCGGCAGATGCATGCATGTCAGCCGCTCGGACTTCAGTTTACATGAGGCGGAATTTATTGTTAGGCGTCGACAAGGCCTGGACAATTTCGATTAGCCACAAGAAGTCTCTGCACATATTCAATCCTAGTGGATCTTCACAACACTCTCGTTCGCGTCCAACAATTCTTCCATTGCTTTCAACTGCGCATCGAGGTCCCCCGGTTGTTTGAAAATTCGGAGGAACCCGTCGTGCAATGAGGGGCTGTCGGAACGCTGGGGAAACATTATTCGGCGACCGCGGACTGGCCCCTTTCCAGCGAAATCCCGGATAATCATAAGGTGAAGGTCCATCTGCCCGTGGCTGCGTGCAAGACGTGCACTATGTTCGTCCCAATTGACGTGCTGAGCGTTGTCACCATCGCGGAGGCCATCCAAACTCGCTATAAACTTCCGCGGCCGACCAGAGGAGTAGTCAATTGTCGTCACTAGCTGTGTTGATATCTTGCCCTCAATGAGGTTGGCCAGTACGTCTGTGAAAACCGGCCGCTCCAGGAAGTACGCGCCACTGCTTAGGTCTTGGTCCAACAACGCTCGCATGAAGGAGAGATTCCGTGCTCCCAAATCGTCATTTTCTACGACATATGAAACACTCGTATGAACATAATGAGTACAGTTCACTCACTGAACGAGAAGGCCCGCATGGACTGACAGTAGTCACGATGCCCACCCTGCCCCCAATCGATCTTTTGGCAATCTAAAGAGCAATAATAAACGCTTCGACAGTCAGAGCACCGTCTGAAATGTGTCCGTTCGTTAATTAGGCCACACTAGCGGAAGTATCAGGTTCATCGAATGGACAATAGCAGAGATCTGACCTCCATATTGTCGCATGCCTTCAAAGATACAGTTTCTGGGGCGTCCAGCCTTTTCATGAGACTAATGCGTTCTTGGGCCAAAGCCACAAATGACTGCCACGTATCGTAACCATCAGAGTTTTTGAATTCCGGAACGTCCACAAGAGGTTGAACGTGCCGGAGCTGTATTTCAAGCTCAACAAGGACGGAGTAGTAAGCCGTGGACGCTGGTAATGCGTTTTGCAAAACCCTCCACCAGCCTAGAAGGTCATCGTCTTCTGAATGGGCAAAGATGGTTCCATACTGGACGACTGAGCGGAGTAGACCCGCTTCAAGTGCCGCGCGCATCAGGCGATGATGGACTAGTAGTTTGTCCAGAATATAAAAGGCCTTCAACGGCATTTCGGGCGTAGGGTGGGACCTCCGCGTAAAATGCTCTAGAGCGAATATCAAGGCTCCTGATATCCCCACTGATATGAGGGCAGAAGAGACCGTTCCGCCGTCGAGTGGGAGATCTGACACAAAAGAGACGAGATCTTCAAAGTAAGCGGAGAACTCCTCCGAGATCGGGATGGGCGGTGATTCATTCGGGGTGAAGAGAAGGATAGAGCGTAGGATGAGCGATGCCAGCCCAGTCGGACCACCTGCGCCGTCAAGGATCTCAGCGAGATGCAGAGGCTCCTTAGGCTGCAAGGATGGGAGAAATTCCCACAGCGAATCCACTTCTAGACTCTCTCCCTTGTCCGCCGAATCCAATACGAATAACCAGGCGGTCATAACGAGGGACCGAACGCCGACGGTTTGGTAGACCAGTGTATGAGTCTCGGGGTCGCTGGCAAAACATTCGACGAAGAAGAGGAGGACGGAGGACACGCCTAACTTCACGAATGGGCGAAGACACTCTGGATAGGCGTGAAAGAAGACAAGCCACGCCCAAATACGCGGCCACAAGTCCTCCCAAGCCGCCTTCTGTGCACCTGCGATTTTGAGGAGAGCTGTTAAAGTCATGCCGGCGCGAGTAACCGCCTCTGTGTCGAGGTTATCGTCTGCCGGGATTCCAGCCGGATCGAGATTGACGTAGAAGACAGGGAGGGAGTGCGTGAACTTCTAGTCGTCCTTGGCCTTACGAAGTGCTTTGATAAACCGGTCCAAACCGTGCACGGATCCGCTCGCCGCAGGAGTGGCAAACTGCTACCTTGATCGTGAGCGTATTTCATCGAGGTCCAAATTCAGATACCCACCCTGAGGGATATCAGCAATAAGCTAAGATTGTCGAGACGAAGCATTCGATGCATTGTATCGAGGGTAGGTAGGTAGGTAGGTAGAATTACCCGGCACGGTCCCGCTTAGGAACGCCGGGGCCCAGGAATTATCTGGAGGGAATGGGATATGGAGAAGAGGGAGGAAAGCAACCCGGTAACCACCGCTATTTGATTTTTCATTCCCGATCATTTTGCGATCGTTTCAGGTGGAATCTCAACAATTGTCCACGCGATACACATTTCACAGGCTCTGAGTCTACGAAAAGGATTAGTCTGTCCTACACCTTCTAATAGCGAACCGGAGAATGGCCCACGCGACAGGATTTTTGAGGACGCGTGCGCACGGTGTTGATTTCAGACACCGAAAGGTCGATTCGAATCGGGAAGTCGACAGAGGAAGAAAGAACGACAAGTTGATTGTGAAAGGGAAAGACAGAGGGTGGAGAAGTGGAGAAACAAAGATAGGGAGAGGATGGAGTCATAAGTGTACGCGGGATCGACGGCCGCGGGGGAGGAGATTCAAAAGAGCATGGGAAGAAGCGGATGAGGTGGGCCCTGCACAGGCGCAAGCGGCTGGCCCCAAGTCCTGGTGAATACTTATGCGCTGAAGCCCGCCGTAGCTAAGTCCATGGAGCCACGCACGAGCGCAGTCTCCACCCGTCCTCCATCTCCACACCCGGCCTGCGCGACACTTTATCGTGCACGAACGCGAAGTGCCTGCGAAGCCGTCGCTGGGGAGGAATACGCGCAGCTGCGTTTTTGGCTGCGGCTGCGCGAGAGGCAGATGGTGGAGCAGGACCGAGATGCACTCAGCTTCGCGCGAAACGCTCATAACAGTCGAAAAGAGCACGCAGCAAGGGGCACACAGCGAGAAGCAGGAGAGGGAGGGCGTCAAACAATAGCGAGGATGACTAGACGGCCAGAAACGTCGGTCGAAGCCCGAGCGATAAGCGACGAGACAGCGTACGAGGGACGGACGCCTTGTATGCGAGACTCCCTGGGTGGATGATATCCAGGACATCTGAAGTAGTATAAGCGAGTGAACGAGGAAGGAGGGCAAGAGGACGTACCTCCTCCATCTCCTCCATCTCCAGTCGAGAATCTACATCCTCTCCGCCCCCCGTCCGCATCCGAGTTGCTTCAAAGTCGCGCAGGATTCCGCCTCGCCCAGGAGACGGTGCTGCTCGCGATGGGCTCGTCGCGCTCCCGAACAAAGTATGTCCAGCTGAAGAACGGAGGAACTAACGCGAGCGTGTGAAGCACCGGAAGTCCAGATACGCAACACCTGTGCCTCAAGAGATGAGTACATGTCCCCCCCTGTGATACGTCTTCAAGCCCCCCTCAACTGCGCGCGAGGCGGGAAGACGACAAAGCGGGCCGTCGCGTCACGGGGTACAAAGCCCACGAACGCAGCGGGCGCGCCAAGCAAGAATCCGCGGGGGCGTAACAAAGGCTGAGCAGATCTAAGATGGCGTATCGTAGGGAGATACGGGAGACAGCTTGCGCGCAAAGTAAGCGGTATCGAGGTGGTGGATGCGAATCCGTTGGAGTTGGGTGTGGTGGATGTACGAGCCAGGAGCGAACAAAATCGACCTTCTCCTTCCGCACGCCAGGTGTGACACATGGGCTTGTAAGCATGGACGAGAAACGCGAGAATCGAAGGGTGCGGCGGACAAATCGGGCGAGGAGACAGGAACGTCCCAGACGAGCAGGCAACTCTCGGGTACAGGTGGGAGAATGGGAATTAATATTGTGGAAGTCTGAGGCAAACGGGAAGTGGGCATGGGCGAGCGGCACGAGTACAGAAGGAAGCCAAAGGAACGCACTGCTGCACACGAGGAGGGCTTTGAGTCGCAACGATTCATGGTAAGCATTGATGAACGCGCTATCCTTGAAGACGAGGCACATACCTATGACGCGACTCCCAAGATTTCTCGGATACAAGGCACGGCGTTAGAACCGTATTCTCGCTGAGCGCTAAGGGTAGCCTCTGCGTCTTTGGCTTGGAGGATGCCACGTCACGTAGTTGCAAGTGGTCATCGTGTCTTTCGTGAATGGTATTCCGAGGAAGAGTTGGATGCCATGCAGGTAGTGTTGCCGCGGCTCGGCTTGGCTTGGCTAGCCGATCAAGCCAAGCCAAAAATTAGCCAGCCGAGCCGAGCCATATTTTTTTTCGGAAAAGGTGCAGACCACTGCTGAAAAGGTTATAGTGTCATCGGTTTAGCATTTGGTCAAGTTTTACGGTCGGGGCTCGGAAAGCCGTCTGACGGCTTTGGCTTGAAGCCGGCTGAGCCATGGCTCAACACACTTCAGCGTAGGACCGAATTTCAGGGCACCAGGTTATGCATAAATTGTCTTGGTGCATTGAGTTCACTTATGCAATATCTTTCACCCACTTGCAGAGTTTCGGCGTGAAAATGAGCTTGAACAGTTTGTTCGGATTGTTGGGGAAACAAAGCCAACCAAACGAGATTTCTTGTTTTTGTTCACTGGCGGCGTGTTACAACTTCTGGAGAGCTAGAATACATGAATAAAGCCTATGAAAGACAAACTTATTTTTTTAGACACCCCTCTGGCCCGTGAGTCAGTGTTATGCAAAAGTGAGCCCAAGCCGCGGCTAAGCCGCAAGCTAGCCGAAGCCGTCAAGGTTTGATGGCTTCCAAGCCGCCGCAAGCCGGAGCCGATCAAGCCGGAGCCGAGCCAGCCATAGCCGAGCCGCGGCAACACTGCATGCAGGAGATTCGTTCTTTAAAGACAGCACGAGGCTGAAGAAGAAAGTGGTGACGCTTGGGACCGGGTGAGAGCGGAAGCGGAGTTTAAATCGCGATCACGTGCGATGTCTCACACTGTGAGTCACCAGGAATCTGCGTCACTTTGCCTTTTCCGCCGCAAATGGTTTTGTGCGCACCGGGTTCCCGGAAGGAACTGCCTGACCGCACCAAGACACGACATCCCGAAATCACCGCCAATTCATTGGCTGAGATCTTGATCAGGTGTCAACAGTCCAGTCGTTTCATTGGCATCAATCTTTTCACACTCTTTTCAACAATTTTTCGACCCCTCCAAAATCCACCGACAGATTCCATTTCTTCTCAAACATTTTCTCTTTATTTCGCGCCTGAAATGATAATTGTTTCAAATCGTCTAAGTCTTGCGACTGGCCAGAGGGAAGCGGCGGCCTATCTTGTAGTCATGAAAATTATTACCACTGCTTCTGATTGCCGCGACCATTTGCGGCCCGCGCCGTCTTGATCTAACCCGCCTCACGATGAGTTATTTCATTCAATACCAAATCCCGCGCACTCCCAACGGATTTTCTGCCGCGAACTAGGTTTCTTCATCGTGAAGGGCGGTGTTCTGTCATGGGACCCATCTTTCCCCGCGTATTGTACAGGAATCACATTCCGGCATCTTCTGATTGACGCCATGCTAACAAATGCCCTTAAGAAACCTCGCACCCAGCACTGCCTTGTTTCATTTCGCCCAATGCCCCTATATAGTATTCTGTACCACAGAACGGTGGCTATATTGGGCCACAGCCACCGCTCCATGGTATGGAACAGAGTAGCAACTATGAAGGCCCAGAAAGAATGTGCCCGTAAAAATATTGTTCCTAGGCCACAACCATCCTCCAATGTCCTCGGGAGCCTCGTTACACCCCGCCGACAACACCTCCTCGATCTTGTTGCTTCTGCTCAGCGGAAGAATGCTCGATTTACGGAAACCAACACGGAACTCATCAATGGCCAGAAGGCCATGGCTCGACGTGTTGATGACCTGGCCCGGAAGCTTCATAACACGAGCCGCAAATGGACCCGGGCCGTGAAAACCAAGTCCGTGGTACGCGAGGATTTGCGTCGTTCCAAGCATAACACCGTCATTCTCCGGAGTCGAGTTGACAGAAGGCAGGAGGGTGGGATTGCCGCGGCACTAAAGAAGGCGCGTGTGGGTGTGGGTGCACATTGGATGAAAGGAGAAATGGGGATCTTCTCGGAACAGTCGCGCGAAATGGTACGCGACCTTGTCGGATTCAAAGTCGCGCCAAGTAACATGGATGGCGTAATCCATACTGTGGCCCACGGCATTGGAGTTGAGCTCCAAGATCATATTAGCCTGCGGCAGGTGGGCCGTATGATCGAGGAAGGTGGAATCGCGTCCGATCTTCAGGTAGCATCAGAAATTCAGGCTGCCAAAGGTGCGTCGTGGATATTAATAAGCAAGTCCATCCTTATATTTTCCCCAGCGTTCACTCTCAGCGGCGATGGTACAACTATTCGCCACCTTAAGTTCGAGGCAAAACATGTCACGTACTTCAGACCTGGCGAAAATGTACCCGTGACGCGGATGCTCAATACAACGTCTGCTCGCAACCACACCAGTGAAGAACAACTCGCCGGTTGGCAGGACACCATCCAACGAAGCTTAGTTTACACGTATAACGCGTCGCCCCTCGGCCAAGAAAATTCCATCGACAACGACGAGTTTGTGACATTCATCAAGGGTATTGGCGCAGACCATGCTCCCGACTAGGAGAAATGGGCTCGGCTCACGGCTGACTGGGTCTTGGTTGCGCACAAAATTATGGCTGGCAAGCAGTACCTTTCCAACACCGAGATGCAGTCCTAAATGCCTGAAATTTTGCGTCGCAATTATCAGAAAATTCAAGATGCGGGAGGAATAAATGCGAGGAATGCTCTATCGGAGGATGAAAAGACTCGCCGCGATATTCAGGTAATTTGTCCTTGTCGTGTTCATATTTACGTCTAATCTTCTGATTCAGGTCTGCCGTGCGCTGTACCTCTACTACGGGGAGAATGACTGGAAGGACCTAACACCCGAAGAGCAACTCGAGAAGCAGTTTCTCGTGTGGTGTGGATGCTGTATGCACAGGGAAATGAATTCGGTCAAGGGTGGCGTTCAAGCGATGAAATTGTTCTGGCAAACGATCGGTGGGCCAGAACCAGTCAAGCTGATGAATAAGGCGAACGCCGCCGCCGCATCAAACAGCGCACCGGGATCTCAGGCGTCCGAGCATGCGAATGACGTCGCGGACGGTGGCGCTGTCAAAGTCACCAGTCTGCTCGGCGCTCTCTTCAATCACAAGGACGACAAGAAGGGGCAGCAAGATACTTTCAAGCTGTATTTCGAGGAATTCCTCGGCTACACGGTTTCCTGTCCCGACACCAGCAACACACGGTTCCAATGCCATTGTGATTGTGCGATATTCATCATTCTCTATCTCGCCCCCATCCTCGACTTCATGGTGTTCATCAAATACAGCAAAGAAAAAGTCGCGCTCAACCATCTGGAACAAAATATACTCAAGGGTCTTCACTGCGCATCTACACTGACGGAACTCTGTGTTCTCGCACTCTACGCCATTGCCGTCAGCTACCCGTACATGCGAGTTGCACGTGGGCGTGTTAATGGTGTGCGCCCGAACGCACTGGACCTGGGCCCATAGCATTCGAAGACGATTGCATTCTGCGAGTCTGTTGCCAACAATGTGGACCTCCTTCTCGCCCCGGACGCATCATTCAAAACTGGCAGCCTCGACGGACAACCATAGGAACATCCCGACGTCTTTTACGTGATCCAAAAAATGGCTGGGGGTTTACCGCACCTTCGTGCATGCCTCAAGGCGTTCATGACGGGTGCAGCAGACACTTGGAAACGTTTTGGCGAGGAATACGAAGCGGATGGGGTAATTGCCAGGCTCTCCGCCGAAGCGCGCGCAAAAATCTACATAAATCCACCAACGATCATAACGAAGGGGCTCTGGGCCGGCTGCGACGTGCGATGCGCGAGTACACTCGGCTTTCGCTCTCCATGCACAACGCCAAGTCGAAATATGCTATAAATGGCACGCGGAAGTTTATGCGCAGTGATGCTGTCACCAGTTCGCTCCGAGTCTGGCTTCGTGGTGAGGCCCGGCGTCGGATAGACTCGGGGCGGGACCAGAAACGTCGACGAGAGCTAATCGAGTACCAGAAGACCGCCGTCGATCGGAAGAAGCAGGCCGAAATAGCGAGGAAAGAAAAGGAGGCCGCGAGAAAGGCAGAACTGGCCAATCTCGTTCTTGTTCCTCACTGTGTTCCTCCATTAGAAGAGACAGCCGTATATATTTTGGGCTGTGGGGACCAGCGGCAGTCTCATTTGCTGCCGCCAGTGTCCAGGTCGTAGGGCGATGGGGCTGCACGAGAATGAACCCAAAAGTGCCGCCCAGACAAGGGCAGACCCAGAGCCCGTGGCTAACCCAAAAAGAAGGCGGCTCTCAGAAGGATTACTGTTGAACAGTAGAAGACCACGGCATTGGAACTGGCGTTAATCTTTGAGCGTTGTATGGCAGGGATACTGTAGGCATAGCATTCCGTTATGGAGGAATTGGCGTCATTTGGCAGCATTTGCCAAAGATAAATCGTTACTGGACCACTCCTGTGCTTGCGCACCGGAAGAGGAGCATGTGCGGTAACTTGAATGAGACCAACCAAAAGAGGGCGGACACAGGGTAATTTTCGAAATGAGGTGAAGCCCATTGAGGTTTGGTTGGAATTGAGCGGTACTCGAGTTAGTTTGATGCCTGTTGTCTCCGTGACTTCGCGGTATTTAAGCAGGGTGCATCACTGTGATGCGACACTGAATGAATCGTAGGTTCAAGGTAATGTGGGGAACAGTGAAAGTCGAGGAGGTTGTAGAGTTGGTAGAGGCTAACTGTGATCGAACCAAGGTACTGGAAATTCACGAACAAATGAAGTGACACCGTTATCATGGTTTACTCGATTTGCAAAATAATCCGAGGAACTGGGCACAACCACTGGTGCAGAGATGCTTCACAGCGTCGTTCGCTGGCCACTTGTGACATTATCCATTAGGTCAATACCGTGGAATACTCTCAGCGCGTTTCAACTGCTGTAATGTTGGCCGGCGAATAGGTAAATAAACGTGACATCACTGCGACTGGGTAATTGAGACCGAAAGCATCGGCCCGAATCCCAGTTTTTGGAGGATCAACCATCTTGAATGAGCCTCTATGCATTTCGCAACGGGCATTGGATCATCTGAATCGCTCATCCATATTCAATGTGGCGGAATGACAGTATATGATCTTTTGTACCGATAACGGGAGAAATTCAACCATTTGAGTTTCCAAGGATGCCATATATCGTGGGCTAAATTCTGAGGGCCAATCGAGTATGATGTATTTTGCACTCAGATTATATGATTGTACGATCATACGCAATTGTTCACGGAGATTCAATAGCTTGTAATCAGTGGCCCTGATATCTTTAGGCTTGAAGCGGAAATTCTGGATTGAATAAGGTGGTGGATGCCCATGGCCTGAAAGGGTATTGCATCATGCCGGTAGGGGGTCTCCCGCTACTATGACAGAATCTACCCGTCGGAGGTGGGTGGCGAAGGAAGTTCAATGTGTAGTATGTAGAGTATTGCCAGGTGAATTCGGGGAACCGTGAATAAATGGCCATGTGCAGTTTTCTGCATATTACGGCAAGGTCCGGTGAGTTTGAGGCAATATAACTGAGCCTTTAGCTTCCGCACAATGCAGTGAAAGCAAGGAAACTAGATTAAATTGTTAAGGGTACTTATACAACAAACCAATCCTGGGTGGAAGGTAATAGAACTTTCACCACCTTGAACCGAATTATGACGGCAATCAAGAAGATAGATCGTTGTTCAAAGGTGAATTGGGATGGATGGAAGAGCACCCTTATGTCTCTAGCTATAAGTAGTTGATTGTACAGTTAGGCGACGAACCAGGAGAGTAGTGTGAACAGTGAACTCGCATACAGTTGGACGCATGCGAACAGCGTCAAGTAGGACAATTAAGTGAAGTGCATACTTTAAGGACATATCAAGTCTGAAGCGTGCAGCATTGGAACATCCAAGCTTTGGACTGCAAATTTAGACAAGCACAGGGAATGCACCTATGCATCGCAGAGTCTATAGTCTCAAATTGGCGACGGGCATGGGAAAAATCCTCAGGAATTCTTTGTGGAAGCGAACGACTATGGTAGACGTTCAGGCATCGAAAAATATAGGCCCTCTATTTCGAAGCAGGGGCCGGATGACCGGAACATCGGGCCCAAGGAAAATTAATCCGAAAGTTTATTGCGACGTCGCCACTCAACCGCAGCGACCACTCTCTCTGAACTCCTCAGTGTCTATGCCGAGCAGTTCGTGTTCTTCCACGATGCATCATGCATCATGAAGTGTTCGGTGACACAGATTTATGGCTGCGCAGTTAGGCTGAAGGAAGTAACGTATCTAAGCCATTGAAGAATTAAAGCAAGTGGATGGTTCATTCAAATCGATGGTAGTATGAGCTGCATATCTAGGCAGATACCGGGAAAGGCAACACGGCGATTCTCTCTGGGGAGTTTAAGCTAATCAAGTGCTAGAGCATGTCTGTTACGGCCGCATTTAGGCAAAGCCAACGTAAGTTGAACCCCGAGGTTTACGCAGCAAGGGCATCCACCGCCACAAATTGAGGCAAGCGCACGGTAAGGTACTCAGAGATTCTATGCACCACAGAAATGAAGTGTAAAGTCCATTGAACTTATTTCGAACACAAGGGTATTCAATCCACCGCAGAACTGAAGTGTGTTCATAGCCATTTGAATCGTTATGGCGGGATATTCAGGTGAGCGCAAGAGTAGGCAACCCAAAGACTGTATGCAACACAGAACTGAAGTGTGTGCACGGGCATCCAAATCGACTCTATGGCAACGCATGTAGACGAGCACAGGGAAAGGTAACCCGTAGATTTTATGTGCCATAGGACTGAAGCACGGGAAACTCAATCAATCTGACATTTAGGCCAGCGGAAGGGAACGTAACCCGAGATGAACTGGGTTGTAGTGGAGCTGAATTCATTGCCGCACATATAGGAGAGCGCAAGTAAGCACCCGAGGAATTTTAGGCATCCCAGCATGTAAATCTTAAACCAATAGATGGCACATTCAGGCTCACGAGTTGCGAGCATTAGGCCCGAGCAAGAGTAAATTTCATGCACGTGGACTATAGGCGAGTGCAAGGGCAGTCGAACCAATCAATATGTCATGCACCGCGGAATGTAGGCAAGTGCAAAGGTATTCGAAAAGCGAATATTTCATGTACCAAAGAATGTAGGCGATTAATCCCGGTGGAACCGGTGTAGCTCGAGTGCACACATTATCACCCTGTGGCGCAGGCGGTCGTCTAAAGTCCCACTGAAAAGGGTGACCATTCGTAACTCGGGTGCATACATTAAAACCCTGTGGCGCAGGTGGTCGTAGAAATCCCGACGTAACGGGTGACCATCCATGATAATGCACACATTAGAGCCCTGTGGCTCAGGCGGTCGTAGAAATCCCGGCGTAACGGGTGACCATTCAGGATAATGCACCCATTAGCCTGTGGCCCAGGCGGTCGTAGAAATCCCGGCGTAACGGGTGACCATTCATGATAATGCACACATTAGAACCCTGTGGCCCAGGCGGTCGTAGAAATCCTGGCATAACGGGTGACCATTCAGGATAATGCACACATTAGAACCCTGTGGCCCAGGCGGTCGTAGAAATCCCGGTGTAACGGGTGACCATTCATGATAATGCACACATTAGAACCCTGTGGCCCAGGCGGTCGTAGAAATCCCGGCGTAACGGGTGACCATTGATAATTCGAATGCACACATTAAAAACCCTGTGGCGGAGGCGGTCATAGAAATCCCGGCGTAATGGGTTGACCAATGAATATTATAATATGTGTGAATGTGAAATTTGACGCGGACGGGGATGGGTGTAGAAAGAAGGAAGGGAGAGGGAGGCAACATACCTAGGTCTTGAAGGCTGAAGTCTGACAGAAGAGCATGGCGACGGTATATGCAGGAGCATTCATCTGACGTAGACTCCTAGGCAAATTTCCTTGCAACAACTATGACCAGGCGCTGGCTATTCTTAAGACGGAGCCTGCATTACATGACTGGATGGAGAAGGAGCGGGTCACTGCGTTCCGACCCTTCCTAGACTCAGTTTGAGTGTAGGAACCTAGAAGTAGCTACATCGATGATTGAGGCTAGGTGCCTAGAGAACAGTCTGTGGAGGTCTGTCTGGCTCTGGCTAGGTTGGCACAGGTAGGTCTAGGTCTGGCAGGATCTGTGTAGGTTGCAACAAGTGCTTGTAGCCACCTACGCAAGGGGGGAAGGGACGCGGTTGCTCAGAATATTAGATGATAGAAATGTTCAACATTAAAACATAAGTCTAGGTCTGTGCAACTGAGTTTAGGGAGCTATCCCCACCTTCCACGAGCTACCCTCATCTACACTGACTTGAGTTTAGCTGCCTTACTGGGTACCCGTAAAGCCAGACGGACATTACGTGTAGTCGCCTAGTTTGGGGGCTGTGTAGGGACCTACACCGACCTAACTCCATCTGGCACAACCTACAGCGCCTAGTCTCAGCTGAGTCTAGGACAGGTGGGAACGCAGTGGGTGACGTCATTTGAAGAGTTTTACGGCTGGCTAAGAGAGGAGAAGGCATGGTTGTTGGGAAAGAAGGCGTTTGGAGAAGCTGAAAAGGAGGTCACAACGGAAATGGATTGTGTTCAGAAGCTGGTGAATCTGAGCGTCAGCAGGTAAGTATTCTGCTCGATATTACTATTTTGTTCTGATGCACGGTAGGACGAAACTTGCAACTATACGAAATACTAGCAGAAAGGCGAAACGGCAGGATGCCAACTACGACCCATCAAAGGATGCTGCCGAAAAAAGGGCTATTTGTCATGCAGAAGAGGTCATCGACAAGGATCTGGAAGCCGTACAGGCCCTGGAGGAGAAGCTTGGTATTTCTCAGCGGTGGAAGGACGCATGTGCAGAGTGGATTGCCACAGTAAAATGTCTGAAGGAGAAAAAGTTTTTTGAAGCTCTGGATGCGCTAGAGCTTCTCATAGTCCAGCGAATTTTCGAGCTTACTAAGGTTAATCGCCCAGGAACCGGTAAGATACAGTCTTTCTCTCTCCTATGTTTATTCATTCACGCAGGCTGAATTTTCTGGCAGGGTACAAGATGCATAAGCATATAGCACATTCTTTGAAGGCTCGGTTAGAGGCGGTTAAAAATGCGATAAGCCGGTACAACGTCGCTGCAATGACATTACATGAACCTGCACCGACACTCAGCTGGGAGGAAGTGGTGGAGTACACTTTTCTCGCAGACTTTGACTTCCTCCGGGCAACCAACAGGGAGCTGGATTCAAAGCCTTGGATCCGACCCTCCTGTAGGCTGGCAATGGACAACTACTTCAGGATTCTTCGCGCCAGAGAAGAGATCAAGAGGTTGAACGTCGAAATTCGGCGTGTCGTGACCTGGATCAACGATGAAGATGAGTTCCTGCGGAGGAGGGAAGCAGAGGTTCAAGAAGTTGAAGACACTGCTCATATGGCCGTTCTCATACGCAAGTATCGTCTAGAGAGGGCGTGTTCAGACGAGGGTCACATGAAGCGGTTTAGGAAGCTAGCCAAGACTCCAGGCTTCACTGGGTGCGTAACTGGTGTTGCCAAAGAGGTCAAGGCTGCGGACAGGCAAGGAGAAGGGCAGAGCGACAACGGAGGATGGTTGACAACTAGTGAGTTGTTGTTTTATTTTTTACAATTATTTTTTTTACAATTTTTCAGCATTTTATGGCTAATTTCCACTGGAGATTCTCAGCATCACGGCGGACAGTGAGCGCGCAGGGGCGCGCTGTCGGGAGGGCATTGGCGGGATGATGGCACATGACTCCTAATATTTTAATGTGAATTTTTTAATATTTTTAAGCCCGACAGCACCGGCACTGTGTCGGGCGTTGAGCACGCAGGGGCGCGCCGTCGGGCGGGCATTGGGGGGATGATGGCGCATGACTCCTAATATTGTTTACAAATTTTCGAGTATTTTAATGTGAAATTTCTAATATTTTTAAGCCCGACAGCGCCGGCGCTGTGTCGGGCAGTGAGCACGAAGGCGGGGGGCAGGCGCGCTGATGGGCACCGCCACATGTGCGTGCTTCAATGCCTAAGTCCCCGCCAAGTCATATCAGAGGGTATTGCAAGGTATTGCGAAGACTTTTTGAAGGGTATCGCAAGGTTTATTGTGAATAGCCCTACAGCCCTGTTCCGCCCTTCTAATAGACCCGCCATACCACCTCTTATGGCAGTCTATTAGAACCGGGTATGTGGGATCATTAGGTGAGAACGGCACTTCTATCCTCACGATCGAACAAATGCCGATCGGCGATTGTCCGTTTCGTTCAATCGAAAGGTTCTTGACCTGTCACGCTGTAAAAGTTCCGATCGGGGAATGGCAAATGTCCATTCCCCCGACCCAATTTGGCAAATAAATGTCTTGGGATCCATAAAATAGGGGCGGCCTGGCTCTCTCCTCTCCTCTCATCCTCTCCCTCTCTCTCTCTTTCCCTGGTCTGGTCGTCCTTCCCTTCCTCCATACATAATGGAACGAGCTTACATTGAGCAAGATCTGTAGGCACTTTTAATCACTTATGCATCTCATCTATATCATTTTTTTCAGTGTGGAACTTACTTCGTTGGTCGAGCGTCAAAAAGTCGAACAAAAATCAACTCAAAGAGAAACTGCTGGATCCAAATCTCGGATTCGCCACAAACCAGTCAACAACTGCGGGCGCCGCTGCACCACCACCCGGCCATCCGGGTCGAGCAGATATTGTCCCAGCTACTCCTAGCGGTAATAATTAAGCCTCCCATCCGTTTACATACTTATTTGAACTTACGGATATTGTGGTTGGTACAGAAACAAGGACGGCAGCCCTTGGTATTCATTAGAGAGCTTGTGCCAAAGCCATGCCACTTTTTGATTGTGCAAAAAGCGGCATGCAGCTTTTTTATATTTTTTCTCTGAAGGTCATTACGACTGTCTACTAGCATTGTGGTGTCAGGATTTGACTGCCAGGCAGAATTTGTAAAAAGCTGCATGCCGCTTTTGCACAATGCACAAAAGCGACATGCCGCTTGGCACAAGGCTCTCTATTGATTCCACGTTTTGAGCGTGTACAGCCTCACTCAATAATTTCCTCGCAGCTCACGCCAGGAAGCCAATTCAGCTTCTGATTAATGACCGGTGTTTGCCTTCCTCCCCAGTTAATACGTCGCAGCGAATCGAAGTTAAATTCATTGACTCTGATGAATGCACGGAAGGTGAATGGCGTGCTAATGCTTCAGAGATCCTAGTGGCTCTCCAAAACTCCGTAGGAAGACTTGCCGGTGCGTATTTTATTCCTCAGCTGGTCTCGTCGAAGTTTGATCATGTATCCTGCCCAGGGCCAGCACGAATCAGTATCCCAGATCGAGTGGATGCATCGTACACCGAGTATTTTGTAGAAATGAATGCCAACAATCATGCCGAGAATTTTACAACTGATCCTCAGCTCCTCGTTATTCCAAATAATGATCGAGTGAATCTCCGTGTTGATTGTGTTTGTATTTCTCTATCGATACTATGCTGTGGCTTACGATTCATATAGGTTCCCGATACTTATCATCCCGAAGACCGGTCTGCGGAAACCTTTGGTATCCAAAGTTTAATTCAGCCAGTAATGTTGCCGTCTACCCAGGTCACTGCAGGAGGATCTGGAGATAATGTTATGGGTACTCGAAGCAAACAACTCCCCTCTGCACGCGAAATCGAGTGGCTCCAGCGACATTTCAGTAGTCGTCCCGATTATACATTAATTTTCACCGGACACGCAGAAATTCACGAGCAAGAAAATGTGCCTCTGGACGCGCAGCATCAAACATAGCAGCACTAAGCAGAGCATCTACGGGTAAGGCGCGATCGTAGCAGGGATGGAACGAGCCACTGTCAGCCCATCCACCCAGAGCCTTGGCACCAGCTACCGAGGCACCATACTCGCGCGCAGTTTTGACCGAGAAAACACGTCCCGCATGAGTGACCTTCGTGATGTTTATACCATTCTTCTTATAGATTAGATTGACACGCTTGCGATGATATGGAAATATTCAGGTTAGATGGATCGGCGCAGAATAACAGCACACAGGGGGCATGCAGCGTGGCTTATTTCGAAATAAGCCAGCGTTGCTTGTATGCGGCTTATTGGCAGCTTATGCATGGCTTTTTTGATTATCAGGCGATAAGATCTGATGGCTTGATCCCGTGAGAACGTCAAGGAAGTGTAATCGATTAAAGCCGAGGAATCAAAGCAGACCAATTTGGTTGATTGCCATCCATGTCCAACAAAGATAGCCAGCTCCTATACATTTATTCTCTTTTACGGAGGCAAATCTAAGTATATATATTTCATCTGGCACTCAGAAGATAAATGACTTCAGAAATTTCACTCTCTCAGAGGAAAGCCTGCCTGCCGTTGGCATATCTACTCTATGGGGTTCTCTCTGTGTATGTAGTCTTCCTTGTTTTCGTCTTATTTGACAGCACTCCATCAACGGGTTGAATCTTGTATAATATTCCCACGAATATTAGAGCTACCCATTTGTTTGTTTTATGTCTCCTACTCCTGCTCACCTCTTTTCTTGCAGGTTCTCCCAAGTTTGGGTCTATGATAGAAACTCATCAAGCTATCCCTGATGAGTAGGCTAAGTAGCGCGACATTGATTGGCAGTGCCAGTGGATGATCATAGACATGTTTTTTGCAGACCGGGCTCCAGTGGTGTACCATGCCTCCCACAGAACCCTGCAAATAGTCTTGCTCCCAGTAATGAAGTTTCCGAAATCTCTGACAGTGTCTTCATGGGCCCTTGACTATTAATGCTTTGATGAATCTCATGCAAGCCATATTGGGTCCAGAGGACAAACAGGCTACCGAGACCCTTGCGGGCACAGAAAGGACGAGCAACTTGTCGAGGGAAGAAGGAAAAGAAAGCCCAATGTAAGTCACTTTTGACATGATGGGCAACAAGGTGGGCAAAACTGGGGCCAACTTCCCGCCGACATGAATAAGGAAGGAGTCGGACCGGGGCCCGAGAACTGCATGAGAATTAACTGAGACTCAGTCTCAACTCCTTGTCAAGTAGAAATAAATTGAGTAATAATTGCAGAAGAAGCAGGGGAATATATATACTTCCCCTAGGTAAGCTGGACCTCACTGGGTGACCTGGCCAAATGAGTAACCAAGCGGTCACCTCCCTCTTCCTAATCGGGCAAATCAATTCATATCTTATCGCAATCTGATGTACTTATGGCATAAGGCAGACATAAGCCGCCAATAAGCCGTGTACAAGCCTGGTACAAGCAACGCTGGCTTATTTGGAATAAGCCACGTTGCCTGCCCCCTGTGGCAGGCACCCACTGTCGTATCCCATTTCATCCAGATGATTCAGACCAGCTGGAAATAAGTGGATCCCATACCATTCGCGCTTCCCATAGTCCCTGTACTTCGAGTCGGTGAAGTCGGGCGCAAAGTTGGGAACGGAACAATTCCGTACATGGTAGTAAGAAAACAAGAGTAGCGCAATGGCCCCCACCGGACAGAGCTCGGCATGGCGATGTCGGAATGCCCCATGCTCATCAGTTCGACCTTGCTGATTGTGTTTCGCGTTATCTGCTATGATTGCAAGAGCCTGGAATGCGCATTAACCGTGAAAAATGGAGAGGACAGACACGTACCGGTACCACTTCACCCAATCCCTTCGCATTGAAGACCACGTCGGTGGCAAAGAGATCAGACAAGAGAAGATTGCGCGTACTATCATCGCGAAAGGCTATGGAACACGAGGTAAGAAGCATTGCGCGATCCCGTAGGCCAATATAAATATTATGAGGCCCCTTGACGTCGGTGATGCACCAACCCGCGCACCGCATCAGCTCTTCGGCAGTAAAGGTGTCTGGATGGTACTTAGCCACTGGATGATTCGAAGGCCAATAAACAAATAACAAACCTGCATTTGTACCCGTCGCTTTCAGGGTATGTGCCATTTTAACACGTTCCGGTTCCTTGTGAGCCGCCGCTGATTCAAAGGTCTTGATGCGGGAATCGAGACGAAGACCAACTTCGGCTTGAGGGACGTCGCGATACAGATGCTCATTGTCAGCCCGCCACTTTTCGATGGCGCTGATGATTTGCTTCACAGCGGATACACCCAGAGTGGCGGTCGAATCAGAGCCATCGACCCGCTTGCGTTTCTACGTAAGTAGTAAGTACAGTTGGACACCGCGCAGAAAAGACCCGTACCTGTGGTCTCATCGTCTCGTGATTGAGGTATATTGCCACCTTGAACGCGGTGACCGGAAGGGCGGGAACAACGACCCAAGTGGGATCTTCGCGCAACAGTTCCGCCTGATACAGATCCCAATATACCTGGTAATTCCTGAACTGGCGTGCATACGTAACCGCTGTTTCCTTATCGGCTTGCTCTTCGGCAGCAACCTCCTGGCGGATTATCTGGGAGCGGGCTTTCATTACTGCCAGTGAGCGCTCCATGCCACTGAGAGCTGGCGTTGGCTGTGCACTCGTTGACGCTAGAGCTGGGTGGGTAGGTGCTGAAGCTGGTGGGGGTGAATTCTCCTCCACTTCATTCCGTGAATTATATCGGTATGGGGAGTGCGGGAGGATTGGAAGTGGAGGAAGCGATCTGGGTGCGGTGGCTAATGCAGGGGAAGAAGCTCCGCTGTTCAAACGTCGACGCTTTCGTTCCATGATGATGGAGTTGATGGGTTGACATTAATGAAGCGCGCTGGTCGCGTTGGCGTGATGAAAGGACCCGACATGCCACCTTATAAGTCGGGAGGATTAGCCTTATTTTTCGCGTCGATTTGGTTAATTATAAATACCGAAAGTAGATTCGAAATGAAAGCCCGGTGCAGCGAAGCTATATGAGCTCGGGACTGGTAACATCACGGACTTCATTAGAAATGGGATGGATTGTAATGAATTAATAACATACTTAGCCGATGGGATACCGCAGTAAATAGGCCTTGGTGCTCCTTCAGAGGATAGAAAAACAGGGCGGCAGACAGCAGCAACCAGAAGAGCGAGTGTTCGCCGCGCCGTGCTCAGAACCAAAGAGAATGCAGGTGGACCGCACTTTGGGCGTGGCCTGGTGGCCTCAGAGAGTATGCAGATGCTCAATTGTCCGATTGCAAGAGTCCAAATGAGGAAAGTAGGCGAGAATGTGGCCGGAGTTCCTGGGATTTGCCGATTAAAGAGAACAATGTAGAGTAAAATTATGGCGCAAGGCGAGGGCAAATACGGGAGGTCAGCGTAGAATTAAGAGCATACAAGCTCGGGATATGCTATAAGACCGTTGACGCACACAGTACGGCGATCTGAGCGAGGAAGAAGCAGGAGATGACAGGGGGATTTGCGCGGTTACCGTTTAGGGTGATGCGGCAGTGTACTGATCGGTCCAAGGGGGTTCGGGCCAGTCAAGCTGGGACCTAGGGCAGGGAGGGTGGGTCGGCCGTCAGGCCGGGACAGGCCGGGAAAAAAAAATATGGACCTGTCGGTAAGTTGGTCGGAACGGCTCAGGATAGCTTCCGCATGGTGTCAGAAGGTCTCAGAAGGCATAAATTGATGAAACCCAGCTCAAACAGTATGTGTTTTAGGGTGCGGTTGGCATTTAGCAGCTGATAAACCAGATTTTCAAGCTAAGGTAGGCGACATTCGCATCCATCGAGTCACGTGAATGTGACTGATGCGTGACAGTAACGTGGGAAAGCGCGAAATTTCAGAAGTTGAAATCTTTTTAGTGTCTGTATAGCCTGGGACGAGATGGAAAAAAATTATGGTTATCAGTGGAATACTGTCCAAGGCCTCCAAATACTGTGAAGGATGTCTGAAGTGTTTCCTGACTTGTATGGCAGGTACAGAGGTAAACCTTGGTTGTCACTTTGTTGTTGTATTCAGCAACCTTTCTGAAGAAATGGAAGAAACACACAGTACTTTGATCAAATATATCATGGCTTGCAACACAGACACTGCGAGACCTGATGCAGAACTACTTGCATAATAATGTTGATCTTTCACGATAGACTGGAGCTAGTCTGTCATTATAGACAGACTTGTCTCTCAACTAGAGGCTGGTTTCAACCCTAATTTCACAGCTTTGGCAGGCAAAGCTTGCTTTTCAATCCTTGTAGAGCCTTAAACAGGCTAAGTGCCCTGTTGGACCACCGAGAGGAACACGAGACAAATGCAATAAAAGCGACACGTGATCGTAAATTTCCTTTTTGGGAAGCGCGAAATTTTGGAAGATTTTTTACATTTCTATGCCAGTCCATTCACTTTTGCATTTGGAGCAGGTGTGTGAAAATCAGTGAAAAGCATTTTATTGAGAGTAGCTATTGGACATCTGATACCACAGGATTGTTCCTTTGGTCATACTAAACCTTTCTGTGGTTTTACTTTTTGTCTCTATCCTGACGCCCCTGACTAGTATGGGCGGGAAGGTGGTGTCACGCTATGAATCACGTGACTCGATGGATGCGGATGTCACCTACCTTATAAACTGCTGTAGGATGATTCAGCAATTGTTAATAATTTTCTGCGCAGATTAATAGTCATTGTCATGACCAGACTGACTCATGTTGGGCCGGTGGGTATGCCTATTGCCATCACTGGGGTGAAACCCATGGTCACCACAAGGTTTTGATTCATAAACAGTCATTTGTGCAAGGATCAGCCGTTTCTGGCTCAGTGGCATTAAATATGACGGTTTTGGTTCAATTTTTCGCTGTCTTCTGGCATTCGCCGGAGCAAACCACGTGAGAAATTACCCGATTTGGACATCACGTGGTAGAGAGGGACCTCGAAAGTCTTTTCGAAAAAATATGGCCTAAGTGGATTTTTTGTCAAACTCGAACCCCCTTGGATCGGTCTCAATGGGCCAGCCGTCAGCCGACGAACATTGCGGGGTCCGTGATATATCGTGTATTGTGACTGGGTACGTCGGGTAGCTTACGGGTACGTACCCAGCGAGGTACCCAGCGGGGGCTGGGTGGAAATGCCGCGCGTGCCGCGCGACTGCCGCGCACTGACGCGGCAGTGCGGGGAATTGAGGTGGCGGTGGCTGTGCAATTGCCGCGCCAGAGGGGTTAAGTGCAGCGCCGCCTTTAACTCCTTCCACATGCTGTTCTATACCGCAAGGCCTGTCGAGGCAAGGTTTAATACCTTCAATACATCACCCAGAGCGCACAAATCATCCCAACAACCCCGATTCGCAGCAGCCTGAAACACCTCCAATTTTTGACTAGATCTTGATTAAATCATGTATAACCAAGTGTCTAACTCCCAAGTTTGGGATACAAAAATAACAGGAACGAAGGGGAAGCTGTGGCTTTCAAGTCTGAATATTAATCGTAGGTACCTGCATCTCTCTTAAGTGCGTTATGTCGCCATAACAAGTGTATTATTGCCGGGCAATGAATATATCTCAGACATTGGGAGTTGCAAGCACTTTGGCGACGTAAATAGGGGTGCTTCAAGATGTGAATACACATTCATTGGAAGTGCTATAGTTGAATCTCCACTCCAGGCACCTTGCATGAGCGATGGGTATGAGTTTTTCAATTGTTACTTCTGATGTTACTGCCTAATCCACCGTGAATGGCGGAGAAATTACCTGAATATCCTGGCATTCAGCTAGACGACAATCTAGAAGACTGCGGCAAATCCAACTTCGCAATCAAATTCATGGATGCACTGTGCACTGGTGCTATCTTGGTGAGTAGGCTTACACATGTTTCTCGGGAAAACAGCCCATTGGTGCCCGAGACAATTCGTGCAAGACTTGTAAGCAACCATGTATGTACTCAAGAGTTCGGGCGGTCCAGGCTGAACGAACCATCCCAGTAATCGGTCAATGATTGTCCCTTCAAATCTTGTCTCGAACTCTGGCGCACATTTTCAATGGAAGCAAAGCAAATCTACTGCTATAGTGATCCCTGCATTCACAGATGGATTTTCAGGGATCCTGTAGTGCCGTTATATTCTTTCCCGGACATTTCAATTCCGAGTCGTTCTAAAGAATCAAAATACACGGATCTGATGGGTCTCGATTCCCCATGATTCGAGAAGAAGGTAAAGGCTGGATATCTGATCATTTCAGGCTCGTCGCGCTACGACTTGATATCTCAACATCCATTACTCCCAGAAATCCCTGCGTTGGAAATGTCCGCCAAAGTGTCGTCCCATGCCGGGTGTATTCATGTCTATTCCGCGTGGCAATTTATCAAGCAACCAGATTAAGGTACAAAGGTTCTTAAATTCACAGATCTTTGGCACCTGCCATTTGAGAGTTAATTCACACCAAGTTCAACTTGACCTGATAAGCTAACGGATTCTCGCGGAGCATACAGCCATTTCTGGTGGATTCACCGTCCAATAGCTTCCAATGCGTGCTGAGATTTTGAGTCTCGGCTTGTCATGTTCTCCGCCGGTTCGTTGAGTCTCGATCGTGCCCCTGAATTCTGTCCGAATCAGAGTTCAGGCTTCAACTGTGAAACTCGTGTCTCACATCTGCAAAATTCAACTGAACGGAAATTGGGAGTCGCGCTGCCCACGTTCCGTGCCGGTGTTCTCAGCCTGTGCCACCGCAGTACAGTCCGTGGATGCAATACATTTTAAATCTCACCAACAACATTATCAGGGCAGCCTCTTCGCTGAACAGATCTTCCATTCAATTGGAATGTACCATATGGCCGCGGGCATTGGTCAGACGTGCCGACTCAACTGACTCATAGGCCCAGTATCGAATTCATCTGTGCACTGGCAGTGCTGCGATAAATAACGCGCAATTATGTCAAGCCGGACATTGAACTAAGTCCATGCCCCCATCACTGTATCGGATAGTGGAAGTCGGCGGGTGGGTTCTGGAAGGACTTTTTTGGATCTTGTGGGTTTCATCCTTGACCTGTTGAAAATAGGGCTGACTGACATCAATTATCATGCTGATTTTGCTTATATTTACGAGTGGGAGGCAAAATCGATCTGTCTCAAGACATTTCAGGCATTACAGGCACTAAATTCAATGAACATGAAATTGCACTCTGTCGGAATTCACCAGCGTCAGTGAGCGTAGCATTAGGTTGTGCATCATCATAATCAAGTCCGGGTGGATAAACGGGGATGAAACTAATTCAGGCTGAAAGGCAATATTGCAACCCAACAAAAAAAATTCACCACAAGCAGTATGCGGTCCCCCGCTATCTGCCGTGGCAGAAAGAAATACATTTTCTGTGGGTACCATATAATTCAGTTAATTAGACTGATACCTGCACTTTAGTAATGACGGGCCATGAGGACTCTTGATTGAATTTCCCGCAAATTGAACCGCGTGAAAAGTAGTAGCACTGCGGGTATTGTTTGTACCCGGTTTGTGTGGATATTCGCGACTGGTAGTGCTGCAACATTACGGACCGGTGCCGCGAGACCGTGAGCGAATTATACCCTCGCCTCGAGGCCAAGAAAAATTGCCACAAAAGACCGTCCCATTGTTTGTTCACTAGCGAGAGTATCTGGATCTTCCGCAAAAATCCAACTCCTCCAAGTCAGACGTTGTATAAGTATGACCGTTGGAAGGATGGAACTACATCCGTTGATACTGGATTCACAGGCTGTACAGATTTTTCTGATATCCTGCATTGGTTAGCCTGAAAGCACACTCATCATACTAACCACAAGAATTCAACCGAGCCAGTGTTTGCGATGTTTAATACAATGTTTTGTTCACCCAACTTGAAGGAATCTATCCAAGTTTGGTTACTTCAACTCAATGTGCCTAATTCTTTCCCAACCGCTAGTTGGCCCCACTTCCCTGGAATAAGGACAAAATGCCTTCAGGAATTCAAACAGACACATCTTTCAGATAGTTACTGCCAAGTCAAACTCGGACCTCGATGCAACCTGGATCCTCTAACGGTCTAAGGTATTGCTCCATCTAGTGACTGATATGCTACACATTGATATACACTGCCACAAAATGAAGTTTTTCATCATCCAAATAACGTCCCTAGAACTGTTTGAACACCCTATGGTACGATGAGTTCCCGAGGAAATACTTGGAGGCAGAGTTTCAACCATGCTCCATGCATGGAGTATTCGAGTTGAGCAGATGTCACCATGTGTTACAATTCCTGATTGCATTCATCCAGCACATTCGGGCACTTTCAGTAAAGAAACCAGTGTTTGAACTCGATTCCAAAAGACACGGAACAACCGAGACAAGGAGCACACCAGAACTTGAAGATCAACCAGCCAGTCCAACCACCACTCTAAATCTCGGCTTAAACTCAGGTAGGCAGTCAAGAATCATTGGCCCCTGTGATATAGGGTGAAGTGGCACTGTGGGGGTTTGAGGCGGCAGTGCGGGGAATTGACGTGGCAGTGCGGGGAACTGAAGCGGCAGTGCCGAGGCGTTGACGCGGCACTGCGGGGATGTGACGCGGTGTTGCGGGGATGTGAGGAGGCAAGTGCCGCGGCGACCGATGTACATTGAGGGTACTTTGGGTTCTAAATTGCAGATAAAATTCGAGGTGAACATTGCGCTTCCAGTACACATGGCTGAACTTCCTTTCTGAAGGAAAGCAATGAACTTGGGACCTTTGCGAAACAATTATTTAGACAATGAATTGTTACAATTGAAGCCCTGGTGAGCTATATATGTGCTCACAGTAGTTTTATTGGTAATAACAACCATTGGGAGTGGTTGAAATCCCTCAGGCAATTGGTTGGACATACAGTCAATATTTGTATGATGATTTTTCGTTCCAAACAATGTATTTAAGGGTAGAAACGCTGCACTCACCCAATTTGAGGTCCAAAAGGGGTTGTGGAAAGAGCGAAAGGCTGCGCGGCACTTCAGCCCTGCCGCGGCAATAGCACAGCCACCGTCGCGTCAGGTCCCCGCACTGCCGCGTCAATTCCCCGCAGTGCCGCGGCAGTCGCGGCATTTGCTCCGGGCCCCCCAGCGGGTGCGAGTAGTCTGGCATATACTCTATATATTCTACGGGCTAAAGTCGTCTCGACACATCTCTATCTTTGCTCTGTCGACCCTACCATTTATCCGAGTTCTCTCAGGTGCGGTACCACCCCAATGTGTACGCCACTGGACGTTCCTTTCCACTTATTACACCTCAACCATTAATCTTACAGCACAAGATCAGGACATGACACAGGGGCATGCCCCACCACTTATCAGCTCATAAGCCGCAGACGCTTATGAGCGGCAGGTAGCTCGCTTATTGATGGCTCGGAGAAATTACCTCGTGTTTCCCTCGTGTGTATGTGTAATGAATATTGATGTGTAGTGGGTTCGAACCTGGGTAGCAGCATTCCTTTTTGAAACATCACATTTTATTTAGTGCAGACTCAGAAATATATATGGAATGTTGGCTGCACATGCAACAGATTACTGAAGTCTCTCAGCCTCTCTGAAGACATTGTTGTAGTGCTGTTAGGCAGGGTACCCACTTCCTGGGAATCACATATGTTATTAGTATCGGTTGTACTTGTGCTATTCTGTGAATGTCTTTTGGTACAAAATTCAGGATAGTATATTAGCTTAACCTGGTCTCATTTTCTGGAACGTGCCATTGAAATATGGTGTGCTACACCACCATCCCAGCATTCTCAACAAGTTCACATATTTCAAGGCTGTAGATCTCGGGCACCCAAATGGCAGCCAACCAAGATGAGCTTATATATGTTCTTTCTGGCTGCCCAGTAGCAGTGGCAAGTTGCACCTTTGATATTCAGGCATACCATTGGTTCCTCCTCCTCAAACACTGCAAACAGTTGGTGATGAATTTTGCCACTGGACAAACTGTATCCCTGGGAAATATTATACTTTTCAGGACAAGTTCCATAGAGCCACAGAAGATTCTAGGCTCCATATATTAAGTGAATATTTACTGTGCACCTAGTGACACACTCGAAAAAAACTCAACAATGCGACAGAAATATGTCTATAGAGTCTGGTAATTTTCGAGGTAGATAACATTCATTTTGTATTTCTGAGTCTGCACTCAATAAAATGTGATGTTTTTAAAAGGAATGCTGCTACCCGGGTTTGAACCTACTACACATCAATATTCATTACGCATATACACATGAGGCACACACGAGGCAATTTCTCCGAGCCATCAATAAGCGAGCAACCCGCCGTTCATGAGCGCCTGCGGCTTATTGACTTTAAGCGGTGGCTGATGCCCCCTGTGTGAACCATGTTCCAGCTCACAATCCTGATCCTCGTCCGGTGCCGCGGGACATCAGCACAATCAACGGTGTTATAACTCTCGACAACGGCCAACAACTCATGCAGCCCCCGTCCGATGGCTATCGGCGCCCGCAACTTTGCGAGTCCGTCTTGAGAAACACCTCAGACGCGAGCCGTCTCGCCAACCGCGCCGAACCTTACAGCTGCAATCGACCCCCTCCCAAATGCACCACGTGATTTAAGTCCCGTGAACTTCACGTGTCTAAACCCTCTAAGATTGCTCTAAGACGCGTCAAGCACATTTCGACGCGTCTATCACCAGAATTAATTTAGATACATTGTATTCGAGTTATTATCATCCCATGTACGCGGATTTTTCTGCCATCTCTTGTCCGTTCCAATATCGCCGCCTATTTTTTCAATTTTCGCAAATGCACCTTCCAAAATTGCGGCCATTTTAGGATGAACGCCGCGTGGGTTATCCATGACTCCCATCATTATGGCAACACCAACTGGACAGCTTCGGTTGAGCGTGCCGCCGTTCGGCAGTTGTGATTGGTGGTAGGGCTTTGACCCTTTCGGTGCTGGGACCCCAGAGACAAGTCAGTGAGACCGTTCTCTACCACCAAGAGGCGGGAAGCCCGGGCCGCGATGTCAGGCTTCTTCGCTGCCTTCCGACCTCATCCTGTCGTTTTTGGTTAATGAGGCAGCGACGGACGACAACTCCCACCACCCACAACTGTTCAAGTCCATTGGTACTAAGCCCCCCGCGGTATCCTGATGATGTTCGCCCCCCCCCCCCCCCTGGCACTGGTAAAACCCTCATGGCCAGAGCGGTGGCCAACAAGACCGGCGCATTCTTCTTCCTCATTAACGGCCCCGAAATCATGAGAGCAAGTGCGTAAACTCGTCGAAATATGACAATCATAGAGTCACCTAACTGTAGATCGCGGCTGATACTCACGGATATGTTGGTTCGGACGTGGCCTCCTTGTGTTCCGAGGCTGCCATGCAGCAGATTCGTGAAAAGATGGACCTCATCGACCTCGACGAAGACACGATCGACGCAGAGGTGCTTGACTCGCTCGGCGTCACCATGGACAACTTCCGCTTCGCGCTCGGGACATCCAACCCCTCTGCGCTGCGCGAGACGGTCGTGGAGGTGCCGACGTCAAGTGGGACGATGTCGGTGGTCTGGAGAAGGTCAAACAGGAGCTGCAAGAGACCGTGCAGTACCCTGTCGAGCACCCGGAGAAGTTCCTCAAGTATGGGATGTCGCCATCAAAGGGTGTCTTGTTCTACGGGCCTCCTGGTACGGGTAAGACCATGCTTGCCAAGGCCATTGCCAACGAGTGCAATGCCAACTTCATCTCCATCAAGGTGATTTTTTTTGTTCGACGTTTTTATCTTCCGTTGCTCACGAATTACTTCTAGGGCCCTGAACTGCTTACAATGTGGTTCGGTGAGTCGGAGGCGAACGTGTGCGATGTGTTCAACAAAGCGTGGGCAGCGGCGCCGTGTGTTATGTTCTTCGACAAAGCGTGGGCAGCGGCGCCGTGTGTTATGTTCTTCAACGAGTTGGACTCGATTGCCAAAGCGCGTGGTGGGGGCAACGGTGACGGTGGAGGCGCGCGCGACCATGTTCTCAACCAGATCTTGACGGAGATGGACGGCATGAACGTGAAGAAGAACGTGTTCATCATCGGTGCGACCAACAGGCCCGACCAGATCGACTCGGCGCTGCTGTGTCCCGGACGTCTTGACCAGCTCATCTACATCCCCCTGCCCGACGAGCCATCGCGGTGAAAGGCTTTCACTCTAGGTGCGGTGGAAACGCTCTAATGCTATTCTAGCTCAATGGAAATATATCCACTAAACTATAACAACACCAAAACCAAACTACAACTCCAATCATGGCAATGAGTGAACAGCAGTGCGTGTTCGGGGGTGAGAATCAAGTATTAGATTCTATAGCGCAGGTGATTCGTTCGAGGAAGACAAGTTTTGGTTGTACGAGGAAAGGTTCTCCTCAGACACAGTCAATCAATCTCCTCGGAAACCTTGACAAGTTTCACAAGCAATGGGGTGAACAGTGGGTGTGTGGTTTACAGTTCAGAGAACTGGCGTGTTTTGTTCCGAAGAACGGGTTTGTGCTTTTCAGTGGGTAACGACCCTCGACGGTCCGCCGGGATATAAAGAGGAAGTGAGGTCGACTGCAACGGTCCGCTGAGTCTAGAATGGAAACTTTGAGACGGTCCGCCTCGGGTATGTACTCAAATGCGATTGAACGCAGATGGGTCTATGAGATTCCAACGGTGTGCCAATCAATCTTTCCGAGTAACAAAGTACAGGTGTGTGTAGCAAATGTCCTTTAGAGCCGACACTGACCGAAACCTGTGACACTGTCCTGTGCCCCAGCTCCGGGTAGTTCGCTGTCTAACTAGGTAGGTATGTGGTCCTTTTATACAGTTAAAATGAGATGATAAATAATGATTAGGTGACCTCGGAAAGGGACCCGAGCCACTGAGCACGCCATATGTCGTCTACCGATCGTCCCTCTACGCCTATTGGTCCCTCGTAGTGATGCAGGTCAAAGCGCGGCTTCACAACTGGTTTGGTTGGAAATGATGTTCTTCGAGGAACGGAATAATCCCTCGTTCGACTCGCTCCTCGGATAAGTCTTCTTCGTCTAGTTCTCCTCGGTGAGCGTTCCCGTAATCCTGAAGTTCCTCTGCCCTTTGTAGGAACCTAAATCCCGACTGGGTGAACCAGTGTTTGAACCTTCTGATGCCAACTCGGCTTCTTCCGCTTCGGGTAGCGATCCGAGGTTCGGTTGCCTTTCCGAGACTCGGATATCCTTCCGAGGCTCGGCAGTCTTTCCGAGACAGCTGTCAAGCTAGGTCTGGGCTCTCGATCGTTGCTGATTCAAGATCACAGCTTTCCTTTAGAACACATGATGCAACGCGTCTACTATCCGGTCAACACAACGCCAAACTGACGTCTCCTCGGAGGCGGGTCCAGGACTATGTCTGGTTACCCTGCCATGACTTTATTATAATCTCGTCTCTCCCTCTGAATCCAAGTCTAGTAAAACAGCGCTTCCGGTAAAACCTCGGGTACTGCCTGATTGTATCTGATTGAGCTTCCGCGGAGACTCGTGCTTCAATGCTTTCCAGGATTGTTGCAATGTTCTCCTCGGAGAGCCAATCTGAACTATGTGACTGGTAACTAGCCGTTCGAGGCTCACGCTAGCTCATGTATATAAGGAAGTGTGCGTGTGTGGTATTCGTGAAATACAGGAAATTGGTAAATTCCCCGCGTAGACAGATACACGGCTTATCAGTGGTTGTCGATCCTGAAGGCTTGCCTGAAGAAGTCGCCTGTCTCAGCCCAGTAACCATATGAAGTTTGATTGAACAATCAGTGTCTCGACGGGGGAACAGGTTTAATCATTGATTGATTAATCACCTGTGGGGGCACAGTAAGGGACCAGCAGGGCAATGGGTACTTAGGTGCAGAGGTTCTGTTTAAACCGTGATTATGTTCTGTTTAATCTGAAGACTGTTCACGTTCTGTTTAAACTGAACAAAAACAGTGTTCATACCTTTTTAAAGGGAAAAAATGCCAGCTGGGGGAGTTGAACCAGTGACCTCCACCAACCAAGAAAATACGAGGCATAACAGCATAACCCCTACACAATGCAACCAATACACAGCAGCCACTGCCCAGGAATACACTAGGCACTAATTAACATTTTTGACTTAGAGTTTTTGCAACCAACTTAGAATCCAGACAAGGACTTTCTCACTCTCCACCTGACTTCTTTGTTCACTAATGACACTGGTATGTCCAAATAAGTCCTGGGAACGATCATTACTGCATTTTCAAATGTGCTGACTTTCCAGTATTATCTGAGACTGCTTACTGGGCCACCTCACTATTTCTGTCCTCTGGTCTCCAAGGAATAAGATAGATAAATATATATGGGCTCTGAAACAAAGGTATTGGACATACCAGTGTCATTAGTGAGCAAAGAAGTCAGGTGGAGAGTGAGAAAGTCCTTGTCTGGATTCTAAGTTGGTTGCAAAAACTCTAAGTCAAAAATGTTAATTAGTGCCTAGTGTATTCCTGGGCAGTGGCTGCTGTGTATTGGGTGCATTGTGTAGGGGTTATGCTGTTATGCCTCGTATTTTCTTGGTTGGTGGAGGTCACTGGTTCAACTCCCCCAGCTGGCATTTTTTCCCTTTAAAAAGGTATGAACACTGTTTTTGTTCAGTTTAAACAGAACGTGAACAGTCTTCAGATTAAACAGACCATAATCACGGTTTAAACAGAACATGAACAGTCTTCAGATTAAACAGGACATAATCACGGTTTAAACAGAACCTCTGCACCTAAGTACCCATTGCCCTGCTGGTCCCTTACTGTGCCCCCACAGGTGATTAATCAATCAATGATTAAACCTGTTCCCCCGTCGAGACACTGATTGTTTAATCAAACTTCATATAGATTCTTCTCAGCCAGCGTCGACCTCAACTTCTTGGCGAAGAGCACACATGGCTTCTCTGGTGCCGATCTTACCGAGATCTGCCAGCGCGCGGCCAAGCTGGCGATCCGCGAGAGCATCGACGCGGATATTCATCGGACTCGGGAGAAGAGGAGAAGGATGAGGTTGTGGGCGATGACGCCATGAAGTTTGAGGACGACGCAGTGGAGGACGAAGAGACCCCGTCCCCGAAATCACAAGGTTTGTATTCGTGTTCCTTCTTTTCTGGAGTGCTGCTAATCATTCGTTGTGCTTGCAGAGATCACTTCGAGGAGGCGATGAAGTTTGCGTGTCATTCGGTGTCGGACCAGGATATCCGGCGTTACGAGATGTTCTCGCAGAACCTGCAACAATCGCGTGGATTCGGAAACAACTTCAAGTTCCCCGAAGGCGAGGGTGGGTCGTCGTCTGCGCCTGCAGCGAGCACGGGTAATGCTGGGTTCACGGAGGACACTTCTGACGACGATTTTGCGCACTTGAAAATGTTTCTTGTCTTTAGTATAATGTACACGCATTGTATGAAATGTTAGAATTCTATTGACAGTCTACAAAGTAATGTGAACACCGAATATCTGTTTCCATCATATACTTTTTTGCCGAGGCGGAAAAATCTGTCATTAAAAGTGTCGCACATCTTGGAATACTGAAGATGAACTATGTATGTCTAGGAACATGTAATTAAGTAGGTGAATTTGTAGAAAGCATGGGATCGTCAATTGAAGCCTAAATCGTAAGAGGCATGAGGTCATTAGAGTTGTGGTAGACATTGGAGTCGTAAGTCAGGTTTTAAGAACGGCTGGATGATTGAGAAGACAGTGTATTGGCATTAGACGCGCGCCTGCATTCAATTATCTCAGTATGTAATGTGCCCCCTTTTGGATGGGCCGACCTACTCGACTAGTTCACTTTCGTTCGGCGGGTTGCGCGGATCTCATCTGGATCGCCCTGGGCTTTGCGTTTCCCATTGGAGGAGGAAATTAGGGGCCTGTCGGCCACACTGATAGACATATCGACAGGGAAGTTGAAGTTGCCGGCGATCTGGAAATATTGGCAAAATTTATTGCACCGATGGGTATTTGGAAAGTCCTTGCAGCCCGACGGCATGTTTCCTCGGGCAAAAATGTCGCCGAGTGACCTTGAACAGGTATCAGGGAAACGAAAGCGAAAGCAAGGGAAGGCATACGCGTCTGACATGATTTGCGGATCAGTCAAGAGTGTATCGCCGCCTGCAGATAATTTAGCTGCTTGAAAACAATCACAGTTGACTACCACACACCTTGATAATCGGAAACGAAGGCTAGACCATGCGTGCGTCTAAACTGCCAGTGCTGGCTAAAAGCAAGAAATTGCGCGCGGTTTTGATTTTCACAATCAAAGAGGAAAGAGCTGGGTGTCGGGGCGTTGTTGTTAATATATTTCCGAAACTCCCCTTCCCGAGACTCGTCAATGCATTCCTCGACTAGGAATAGCGATCTCGTCCTGCCTTCTTCACCGGCGGTGATTTGCTTGCTCTCCGTGGCAAACGCGACTTTCACGAACCGCATCCGTGGAATTTTTGCGGGAGGTTCCGATTGTGAAAGGGGAATAAATCTGCACAAAGACATATTGGTTGAGCAAAGGACAAAGGCATAATGGTCGGCCATACCGGTCGACTTCTGCATACACGTCATTCAGAAGGCATGCCGCCCATACATTGCATTTGACTTCGACTGCCAAATCTTGCGCCTGCCTCGGCCACGGATGAGGAAGGTACTGCAATTCTTGAGAATTGGTTGCGGAGAGATCACAAATAAACGTACATGAACAGTGCCGCTTTCCATATCTTTTTGCTCATAGTATGTACGTTTTGCACATATTCCTGTACCTGCGTGCAGACCAAAGATCCGAGTTGAAGACCTTCCAAGTGCTGCCATTTTGAAGCCACCCCGCTTTTGTGCCTTCGGCGTGAGATCGAGGTGGAGAACAACATCAATGGGAGGCATTGTCAGGAACGACTCGAGCCTGCCAGAATCCTCCAGTAAATCTGACAAAGTACGTTCTCTAGCAATACTAGCAAGGACCGAAATTGAAGTTATGTTCACTGGATGCGCGTGAGTCCAAAAAAAGCCAAGACGGAGTGTGAAAGGATGTACACAAGCTACCGATTTCCTTGCGGGAAGGGGTCGTCTGCTGGGACAAGGCTTTTACCAGCGCTTCTTTCGAAAGTGCGGGCATTGAACTTCTGGTGGCCAAACCAGATGGACTCTCTATGTCAAGATCGGTGTTTTCGCCCATCACCTAAATGATTTTTTAAATGAGACGACAGCAAAAATGAGGTTTCACATACCTCTGGGTTCAAATGATCGCCGTTGAATTCATTTTCCTTCTCCAATGACGACCGGGCTATTGCAAAAATGTGATTAAAGGAACGAGAACGAGTAAAACAAGCATACAAGAGAATGAAGCCGGATTTAGGGCAGCTGAACGGTCTCGAGTGGTAGCGGAAGACCGTGGAAAACCACTGCTCTGAGCTGCGACAGATTGCAGATGCTGTTTCGAGGTGCGTGAATGCGATTGACGGCCTGAACCTGATGCTGTGTGACGGGAAGCACCACGGGCTGGAATAGACGTCCGAGTAACAAGAGCCACCTGCAAAGGATATCAGAAACGATATGCAGAAGAAAATAGGGAGATTTTTACCGATTCCTCCTCTTCCGACTCATACGACTCGCGATCATTATTTTCAACGTCGTCTTCCTTGTTGTCGTACTGAGCTGCCTGCTTCTCCGTGTCGTATGCGAGCCAAGACGAGTATATGTCCCAAGGAATGCACAGGTACACCAAGTACTTGCCTGTCTTGAAAATCGGTTGGTTAGGAGCCTTGGTATTAGGCTTATAGAAGCGATCCGCGATAGCGTTAACGTCTGGAGTCCGAATCGGGACAATTTCAATCCAATCCTTGTTGTGGATGGTGCATTGGGTGATGTCTAGCTCGTAACCGCCGGTGTGCGCAACCCACTTCGGCCACAAACTATCCCATGCCAGGTCCTTGATTTCGCCAGCCCCGATGGCAACCTTGATCTTGTCGTGTACGTGCCACATGTCCTTTCATGATTTCAGTTTGACGTGAAGAGAAGGAAACCAAAAGGAACTTACGCCAATGACCTCTGGCTTTACACGTCCAGGTCTCCTGGTGACACCACGAAAGTCGAGCATGATGCGATGGTCAGATGTTGGGGCATAGGCAAGTTGCTGGCGTTGGGATCTGACTTCAAGGTAACTGGCGTGGTTCTCGGTATAACCATAGCCTGATGACGATGCGGGTGGAACATGAGACGTGGCAAAGCCACGATTTCCAGATGAATACCCCCCAGGCAGTCTAACATCCGGGCCGTGTGGAGCATAATGGTTCAAGTGCCGAGACGGAACAGGAGGCGGGCCCATACACCACCAACCTGGCTCGACTCCAGTGTGACCTCGCGGCGGTAGTTCGAAAGGGTGTCATTCTTTGACATCAATTTGTTCCCATTTCGATGCCGATGTGATATCAAACCATCAACCTCATTGTGCCCTCAAATCCAGATCATATTGAGCTCTGCACAGACCTTAGACCCAGCCCCGTTAGTTGAGTTCACATCAAGACAATATATTATCCTTTATTTATTTGCCAAGCTTGGCGGCCCGGGCCGATGACCGCGAAGCTGTGATTTCCGATCCTTAACACTTTGTACATATGACATTGATACTCATCTCCGTCTGCGTTTCCGTCCCTTCGTGGCCGAACTCCATAATCCGCATCAGCATCGTTATCCGGCTCATCCTCTGACAACGACTTGTCGCCATCTTCCTCTTCGCGGTTCCTGTCATCGCCGCTCTCGTCACCATCATCCTCCACGTCTCTTCCTTCATTCTCTGCTTCCTCTGCTTCGCGGCAGCTCGCTCTGCATCTTGGGCCTCCTTCTTCTTGGCCTCGGCATTCAGTCGACGCTTTGCCGCTGTCTTCTTCCGCCGTGCATCTCGTCCCGCTCTCGCTTTTTGGCCGACTTTTGCGTGGAATTCTTTCCGATCTGGGAACAGGGGTTTCAGCTGAGTCAATGTCCTGGGCAGTACACGACAGAGCTTGGGGGGAAATTGTGAAGGGCGCCCATGTTAATGATGAAATGGTCGTCATCTGTGTGCTTAATTAAGCTCTTGTGCCGGCTTGTCTCTTCGCGTTCCTGTAGTTCTTTGCCGACGACAGCGGGCTCACAGTTTCCCATTCGGCAGTCATGCTCAACCGATATGATAAACTGGATGCATGTCGATGGGAGAACCAGGAAGGACTGAACACCATCAACAATCTCGGGTCCATTCGGACGACGCAGGACTGGCCAACCAAAGTGCCGATTAAGTTGTTTATTGCATATAAATTGTTCGAGGGTCACAAATGCTGCCTTTTCGGTGGTCAGCAGCTCGTGTATTCGCCCGAAAACGGTATGTCCCTGTAGATCCTTTGCGACGACCCAATGCTTCATCATTACAGTATCCCCGCTCTGTGCCGAGAGAGAACACCCGAATCGCCAGAGACTCTGCGCTTGAGGTGCGCTTCCGTTTTCCGTGCTCCATTTCTTGGATGCTGCTGAGTGCTGCCATTCTACGGCAGGGTTTTTCTCAACGGTTTCGGTTCCACTTTCCCAGGAACAGAAACCGTTGGGGATACCCAACCCAGATGACGTTGAACCCCGCGATCGGTCCGAAGGACGGCCAGAACAGCGTCTCCTGCCTGAACCCACATCTTTAAACGTGAGTCCCACCAGTATCCCCCGGATAAGACATGCTTGACTCGAGCCATAGAGGCAAATTTCCGTGCAATGTCACGACTGGGTGCCAGGTGATTGCTGTATACCGAGCATTGCCGAAACACCGTGTTAAATGCCTCATAGATCTCGGTGGAGGATCGTATCAACGGGCCAAAACGGCGAATGTCTTCCATGGTGTGCGCAAGCAAATGAAGCTTGATCTTCGTCAGAATTCGCAAGGGATCAACGGCATCGAACGCGTCGAGCAGGTTTGCGACGGCAATTTCAACCTGGGCGAGATATTCATCCATGTCGTCGATTTCAGGAATCCAAAGTCTTGCGCCCAACTCCGCGGCAGCCTTGATCAGCGTGAACTGCTCGGGCGTCGAGATGTCGTGCACGTGGAATGCGAGGATTTGCATCAAGGTTTTGAAGTGCTTTCCGATGAGATTGTTTTTGTACTGAATCATGTATGCAGCTCGAATGGGCGGCACGGTTAATCCAGTGAGATCGGTGGATTGCAGACGAATTGCGAGGAGATGCCGGTCAGTATCCGACCATTTTTCGGTGTTCATATGGTGCCAAATGTATTTGATCACCCCCAGCAGGATCGTGTGCAGTAACTCGAGAGGGGTATCCTGTGATGGGTCGAGTCCAGCAATATCGAGGAGGGGGTTCATTTTGTCGCCGGGCTGCTCGGAAAACCACCGCAGCACATCCGCCACAAGGGCATCCACCGTTCGTCCTCTGCCCTCCGCCTTGAGCTCCCTGAATTTAGCAATCAGCTGTTCGATCCAGTATTGCGCAATTTTATCCTTCGTTCCAGTCGCTCGCTGCAGATTCTCGACTCCCTTCGAATCTCCGCGCATAGCCAGCTGCAACTGCTTCTGCAGATTCTCGCGAATCTCTGCCACGTTTCGTAAAGCACCAGAAAGATGGCATTCGTGGTATATCTGTTCCGTCTCCTTCTCCTTGTTCGTGCCACCCCAATGACATTTGCGACAGGGATGGTTGGCGTTACTCCCCATATGCGAAGCTTCTTCCGACTGCTGTGGATTATCGGCAGGGAGTCCTGGGACTCGAAGGATACATCGGCACTTCCGTTTCGTTGCCGCATTGTATGCTTTCACGGGTTTGGTTTCCGTGCTTTTGACATGATCACGGAACGCCGCAAATTGCTCCGCCGATGAAGCATGAGGTGAGGAGGAGATGTAATGGACGTGAAACTCCTGCTGAAGTAGACGTCCAGGCAGGCAGCCGTTCCCGGTATACATGTTCATGTGCTTGTTGTACTGTTTTGATTTATTGCCAGAGACGTCGTCTGCCCAGGGCGAAACCATAATAACGAATAGATCCTCGTCGTCGTCCACAAGCATTCGCTGGGGATTAGGCATTTTGGGAACTTGTGAGTTGTCCACCCATGTCCAGTTGCCGAACTCCTCCACAATTTCATCGTAGGGGCGTTCGAATTCAGAAGCTTTTTTGGTCTTTGTGTCCTCCGTATGGAGCCTCCATCGCCCATCTGCTGTTTGTGTGACTTCGAAGACCTCCGCTTCCAGCTCATTGTTGCGCACAACCAGCAGTTGCGGGACAACAAGGGTTCCATCTTCGAGCTGGGCCAGCTCATTGATCCAAAAGCGTCGACAGCCCTTGGTGAACATTGGTGTGAGCTGTTGCGGTGCGTATTCTGCCCATCTCTCCGCTTGATAAACCTCCGAAATCGGCCCGTCCGTCTCCTCCAGGTAGAAATGCAGATGGGGTGCGACAAGTGGATTAGCGAGGTCACGGGCGATGGTATCGCGAATATCGTTCATGTAGAAAATATTCCCCTGCATTGATTCTACTCTGGAAGGTGTCGTTCCACAGCTTGACTGAAGCGACTGTTGAATATTCCTCAGGCCTTTGATCGAGGGGACATCGGGGACACCAAGATTTTTTGCAAACTGGATGATTAAGGACAGCTGCGTGCTCGTAAAACGGCAACGCGGAAAATTGTCCATGATGTCGAGGAGCATAGCCTGGACGTTTTCATGAGCAAGAAAAAGCGAAAGGTGATGTATTCTTACCACTTTGCTTGGATAAGGATGATATGCGGACGCAGGTAGCGCGGAAGGATCAAAACATTGCTCGTCTTCCTCCTCCTCTCCCTCCCCACCTCTCGAGCTTCTCGGCAATTCATCGCTCACAAATTGATCGTCCGGACCATCCTCGTTCTCCAAATGGTCTGCCTGGTATGCATCCACAAGCATTTGCTCATATTGCTGGCGGAGATTTGACTGTTTTTGCTCGACAGTCAATATCGCTGGCGGCTCCTCTGAGTCTGCTCCGAGCTCCTGGGCCAATTCCTCAGCGCTCAGGACACGAGAGTATACAGAGTCGTTCGGTTCCGCGGCTGCGAAAATGGGTGGGGATAGTCGAGATCGGGGACTTCGAAATCAGGAAACACAGAGACAGCCGTCGAATTTGATACCGCAGAGAAGGCTTCAAGATCGGCAGCACGCGCCTCTTCACGCGCCAGGTGGTTTCTCCAGCAAGTCGCGTGTGACGGACTTGCAAGGTGACCTTTCAGTGATTTTGCGTCAATCACATGTCGACCAAGGCCCGCTCCAGATGTTCCATGGCAGACGGTGGAGCGGACTGTTTTTTTGTCTCCCGAATACAGGAGATACGGGACTATTTCTGTCACCATCGTCAATATCTGACCCAATGTTCAATAGTTGTAGCCTCACCTGTCGGAGGCTCCCAAGATGCTCGCGGCATTTCCGATATTTTGCCACCGAGTGTGTCTCAAATCCTTCAAAGCCGCGATCACATGTGCGTTATTGTCACAACTCTCTCTTTCTTCTTTACTCTCTCCTTCACACCATCATGGCCCCTGCATCGACCAAAGAACTCATGGAGCGCGCCAAGCAGAGACGCCGACATGTCCCTCCGCCTTCGAGCACCCCATCGAGCCCGGGGTTGCCAGCAACAGTGACACCACTGCCACCCGTCTTTGACCTCAATTCCACTCCTGGCCTCTTTTCTTCTGGGTCCGCTCTCAACGTCCGGGAACGTCAATGGCCCAGCTCAAGAACTTCGGGGAACGCGAGCTGAAGCGGGTGAAACTCGACCCTTGCACGGAGAGTGACTTTCGGACTTACCTTGCGGTGAGTGGCAATGCCACCGGGATAGCTTGTCTCATCCCTCTTCCAGACAACTAGCAAGGACGAACGCGACGCGCTCCAAGCCATCTGGACCCTTCAGGTCCGGGATCAGCTTAGCAAGCTTACCCAAAACACCGCAGAGGCTTGGACACCGTCGAGTGCGCTTGAGGTGCGTATCTTTTGTTCTCGTTGACTTCTTCTGAACTGTTCGCTTTAGAAAGCTGCTCGTCGCAACATATACTCCCTCCTCCTGCTCCCCAACATCCAGCTGTATGCGGGGACATTGGCCGATGTAATCCTCGTGAGTGTTTCAATGTCGTAGGCATTCATCTTTATCTCAGCCACTGTTCTATAGCTGGCGATGCGTGCTGCCGGCACACCTGATCTTCCGGACTCGGACAGCGTCCATGTCGACGAGCTGACCGCCTGGCTTGGGGAGGAAATTTCCCAAGCACGTTATGCGATTAAGAAGAAGGTATGTGATCATCCCGGCACTTGATATCGTTCTGACTTTCTTTAGATTATCGAGAACGCCCGAGCCAACGTTGCAGAAATGGCCGAAGCGCTTGTTTCACTTGTCCATACACAGCACATTCCACACACCCTTGGCCTTTACATGCGCCTTGCGCTGCTGGTGAGTTTAATTTCTCTAATCCCTTCATCATATTGATTATATTGTCCCAGCGCCGACACATCGGATTAAACCACAGTGCCAACGCGTTTTGGGGGAAGGTCGACAATGAACTGGAAGCATTTCGTGAAGGGGAACTCAGAGCTTTGTCGAGTGCGTTGCCCATGTCTTGCATATATTTAATTGCCGAGTCTCATTTCCATTTAGGCTTCTGGAAGACATCTACGCCGACGACATCGAGCAATTCAACGATCCTTCCACAACTGAATACGCAGTGAAATCCTTCACCGACCCGAACTTCACCTGCCCGCGCTGGCTCCGAGAGCTGTACAAGATGGCTCCTCAAGTCAAACGCCTCCCGAAGCAGAAAAGCAAGACCAAGAAGCGCAAGCGCTCGGAAGATGACGACGAGGCCGGGCCGCACGACAACGGGGCTCCCCAGGATGAAGACCAAGTTCCCGGGGGTGCAGGAGGGGCGGGCCCAAGTGGCGAGGGAGTGTTGGGAGAAGGCGGCGCAGGAGAGTCGGGCACGGGAACGAGGGAACAGCCGGAGGAGAACTAGATCTGTATTATTTTATTCGAATAAACCATTTTATTATATATCACGACTGGACTGATTCTCAAATTGAAGGCAATTTGCTCCTACAGTGAGACGCATGTGGTATAAGGCCGACACCATTTAGATTCCTCCGACAAGTCCAGCTTGGGTCCACTTGCTGAGCTCAGACTGAACTCGGACCTCAAACCGACCTTGATTTGATTCGCGAGTTAGTATCACTTTTGATCTCAAATCCACATTGGTTCGGCCTCGAGTACTGACCTCGATTGACTTTCGTCAATGACCTCAAACTGAAGTCGGTCCGGATCCGTGGTGTAGTTCCTCTTGGTCCCGAGGACAAAGGTGGTGGCCCGGTGGGTTCGCGAGAGGAATGTCGCGAGTGTGCACCCAGTGGTTGAACATGGCCATGGAAACCGCCTGTGGTGGATCAGATTTACCATGGTGGCATAAGATTTTGACCCACCGCGATTCGCTCGGGCGACATCTTGACGTACTTGGCGAACAGCATTGGGGTCTTGAGGTGGGAGGCCTACAAATTGGTAAGTTCAAATCCATTGATGAGTAACGAACAATGAAGCCACTTTGCTGTCTGGATGGACCCGCCTCTGCCATATAATCAGTATAAGGAAGATTGCCCGAGATTAATATTCACCAGTTCGCGAGACAACATTAAAGTTGTGGCGCCCGTTTTTCTGGACCACAATTCCCGCACCCTTGCGCTCGTAGTGAGTTTTACACTCAGGACACACCCCAAAGTCATTAGAGGAGTCTTTCTTGTCATGGAGTATATAAAGCTCAACTCCGGGCGGTAAAAGCTTGCCGCAAGCAGGGCGCTCGCATTTGATGCGGGGGTTCCGGGGTGTCAAATCTGCATACGCAAACTCCGACATCCTGAGGAGGAGCAGAAGCAGAGGAGCGATAACCAAAAGAAAAGAGGTGGTGGTCAATGAAAAAAGGTAATGCACGTCGGTGACATGAGCTGATAAGTGATGGAGCAGCCGATGCTGAAATGATTTGTCGTAGCATCCAGGGTGGAGGCAGGGAAGCCGTGGGAGAGAATTAGATGTATTATACGAGGAGGAGGACTGGAAGTCGAAATGAAAAATAGCCACTCAAACGTTTGAAGGGCGTTGAAACACCATCTGTCCATAGGCATGTATGCCTGTTCAAAAGGCCCAAAAAATCAATTCCCATTGTCCGTGGCTTCTTCCAAGGCCGCGTTACGGGGATAACCTTGTTAGATGTCGGATACTCGTCGGAGATGAACCAAAGTCGGATGAGAGTCCAATAAACACGAGGCGTCACGATCGGTGGAGTGATATTTGTCCACTAGAAACTACAGGGAAATGTTGCAAGGGTATCGAGAGTTTACGACGTCGTGGAAATCCCACTACCACTTCACGCGACAATGGCGCATTGAATTCACAGAAGCATTTGATGCGGGATTAGCAAGAGCTTACATTGTACCGTCCCCAACCATACGACAGTGTGGATTATGATGTGGCGTTCGAACGACAGCAGGAAATTCGTTGTATCTGAGTGGGCTGGGGAATCGGAGTTGCAATTGGGGTCAAGGCGAAGGCATCGTCGCGACAATTGGTTCGATTACAAACAACACAAAACAAAAAACTGTCTCGAACTAATGCTCCTCGCGCAGTTCCAGGGCCTGCTGCAACACTCGTAAATGCAGGGGAGGAAAAAACAGAGAAAGCACTCCACCTAGTCCTCCTGATCAGTTAAATCGGCAAAGTTAAGGACCACGCCGCCATCTTCGTTGTCGTTTTCATCTTGGCTTTGAGGGTGTTTGGCCAAACCTCCGTAGTACTCGTAACCAGCAACCGCATTGTCCCCCTGACGCAGCTCTTTCTGGCCCGCAAGAAGCTCCATAGGCGCCATAAAAGCTGCATCGTGGCCAGTTGTAAGATCCTCGTCGACCTGGACAATCCGCTCTAACACAGCACAGTACACATCCCAGAACTGGAAGAAGTGACTTCAGGACGTCCAAGGGACTCATAAATCTCGCAAATTTTGTGAGTGAACACAGGTGGGGTGAGTTCAAAGACGGGATCGTCCAGCGGCGCCCACTGTTCTTGCATCTCGTCGAATAGTTCGGGTGGAACGATGACCTAGATATTCGTAAGTCTGGGTGAGTAAAAGCCAAAATCCTCTGCCTTGTAGTTCCTGGGTTCCATACAGGTGCGGCTTGGCGACAATCAGGTCCGGGATGCCTTGAGGTAAGATTTTGTTCTTGTCGCGACGTCTGGGTGTCGAATTGTAGCGACGGACCCATGCATCAAGTTCGGCTTGCAGCCATGGAATCGCGAGCCAGCGGAACACAAGCCTTGATAAAAGTCAGATGGAGATTAATTGATGCAAATACGGAACAAGTACTTCTCAAGAGGCTTGTCGACATTGTATAAACCACGGGCAACTCCTTTGTCCATGATGGTTTCGAATCCAGGTGTAAACTGGCGCCGCATTTGAGACCAGGTAGCTTCAGGTTTGATATTCATTTTTTCTTTCATCCACTGGTGCTGCATGGTGCCTTCAAGCGAAGGATCTAGACGCTGGCGCGTCACTGTGTGACAATTAGCAATGCCATAGTTTTCGGTCCCGAGATCGCTCTGCGTAATGAGAGGAATGCCTAGCGCAGGATTGGTCAATGGTGAACTGAGAGTGGCACGTATACTAAAGATAAGATACATGCCTCCAGCCTTCCGACATCCGTCGAGATAATAGCTCGTGACAAGCTTTGGGTTCCGGTTCGTCCACCAGATTTTAAGCCACAGGATCCATCCGGAGTAGGGCTCAATGCCGAGATGAAGCCAAAGCCCAAATCGTTTCCATTTATCGTGCTGGTCAAAACAAAGTATGTCCATAATACCGGCTGAATAGAATCGCTTGCGTTTGAATTTAAATGCAAGCCGCTGTATGACACATTAGGTTCGACGCCTTTAAAATTTATTAAGAAACTTTCTAAAATAGAATTGGTCAGTTGGAGACAACTCGACGAGAACTTGAAAGAAATAATACTCCGAGACTTTTATTGAGTAATCCTGGCGTAGAGTGGCGACCATCGCGCGTGCACCCATATTCGGGAACCGTTCACGTATCTCAAGGTAGAAGGAGTAATGCTCTCGGATGTGGCAGCTTGTTGCCGGGCCCCTTTCAAATTCAACTTGTTACGAAGCCGTTGAACTGATTTCGCACTAAGATTTCAGATTTAATAGGACTATCAACAAAGTGAAATGGGCGAGCCACGACCTTAAACCAAACTGGCCGCGATCGAAGTGATCAAGCGAATGGGTAGCTATGTCGGGGTCGTTGAAGCCTAGTTTCCAATAATATTCAACCAGAGGTATCAGGTCCTCCTCGTCAGCTGTGGGACATAAATTATTCAGCAAAATGCGCTCAGGAGTGTTGAATGTAACCAACGACAAGGGAGTACTGATTTGACCTCTTCGCAGGCTGTTTCTCCGAGTTTGAAGTGGCTGAATTCGTCGTGCCTGAATCCTCGGTCGAAGAAATCCCAAGAGTAGGCTCTGGAGCTTTACGCTTGCGCTTGTTAGACATGAAAAATAGACTGGCAGTGGCGAATGAGAGACTCTCTGTTTGGATTTATTGTATGTTGTGTCTTTGCCTTTCAAATTAGTTCAAGTTCTGGCCGAGAACTGAGGTGCGCTATGATATTCTCTCAGAAGCCTATACCTTCAACTTATCCCACATGCTTTCGCATCAATGCAAGGATTTCCACAGGAATTAATCCACAAAACAATTGATCACTTGGCAGAGGCCCTTATCCGTGACGACTTGCGGACTTGCACATTAGTTGCGAAGCACTGGACCTCTGAAGCGCAGAAGAAACAGTTTGAATCAGTTTATTCACTGAGTCTGGACACTTCCAAAAACTCTTGGCCTTGATCACCGGGAGTCCACACATCGGAACATACATCAAATCTCTGGAATTTCGCGTCGATTCCTTTGATGTTGGTACCGGAGATGCTGCCCTTGCTGTCTTACCCGAGATTATAAAGAGCCTTCCCCACCTCGAAGCGCTGGATCTGTCTGTTGTTGCACGCTGTGGCCCACCACGCGACTCGGAGTCGTTACACACATATGTTTTGTCCCAGCGTTCAATGGGTTCATATTTGTTCCCACCAGTTTTGATGTCCTGCCTGCAGAGGGATATTCGTGAGTACACACAGTATCTATCCATCTTACCACTCACGCAGATTAGGCCCGAATCAAATAACGAAGCTCGTCCTCCGGAACTGGCAATTTACGGATATTAGCTCAATCACAAATATTTTTGCAACAACAACCCATCTCAGGGATTTGACCATGATCTGTTGTTATATAAAGCCGTCAGGCTCGTCGGCCTCAACACCCCTACCCCTTGCACAGCCCGCCCTCGCGTCGGTTGATACCCTCGAGATCTGTCGGTGTCGCCTGATGCTTGATGTACTTCAATGGGTTGCAACATGTCTGATTGACATAGGCACCCTCAAAATCGAGTCTGACGACGACGGGTACCTAGCATACATCCTGGATAATAAGCTAGGTCTATCCGTTGCGAATATTTGCCCTGCCTTGGAACCTTGTGAGTTTCCGTATTCTGCTGTTTGCTTTTTTTTTGACCATTTTGCTCAGCGGAGGGCACGAATACTTTTTCACGATTGCAGGGACTCTTGGTATTCCGGTCAGTTCACCTTGAAATTAGTATTTGGGTGGATAGCAGGGACGAACTTAAAGCGACAATGCAAGAGCTCGGTCTCTCTTTATCGTCTATTTTCCAGCCTTTGGAATCTAAATCACGCTTGCATTTGGATATGCAGTTGCAATCTATTTTATCGGAAATCGATGAATCTGTATGGGAACGATAGACCGGGTCATCGAAGCAGGGAGTGTTGCTAGTGCTACGAAGATTCGAAGCCGCTACCTTGGTGCGGAGAAGAAAAGTTGGAGTATATCTTGTCCTGATAGCGGTATGTCATTTGTTCTCTCTTGCGGGCCGTACTCATTCTTCGAGGGGTGCACAGTGTGGTGAAGCAATCCGAGTGGACGCGCCAAATTATATTTCGAATATGCACATGTAGTAGTTGCCATAGAGAAGAAGCGAGGAAGGAATCTTTTTCTTGAATTAAAAATGCAGGCTAACGTTGAACGGAATGGTGCGCACCACGCGAACGTTGCGAAACGACGATGAGATGAATGTTTTCGGCGAAAAGCCAGGCATAGCCACCTGTCACCTCAGTCGCCTCCATCACGTAGCTTAAAGGAAGCTCTATCGCGCACCGAGGTGCTCACAGCCTTACACACAAAACAGGTAGAACTAACAGGCAGAACTCGCGCTGAAGCTGGTGGCGGCGCGTGCGACGAAGAGAGGAGCCGATGCGGGGGTTTCCGATGTACCAATCTCCGAGTCTAACAGCTCGTTATTTTACTCTCAAAACCCTGGGTAGGGACTCCGAATTTAAATGCATTGTTTAATCTCTGCTGGACGCCGTCGAGAACTTCGAGAGCAGCGTCCCTCGAGGTATAATTGGCCTTGCATAATGTGTCTCTGGGGTCCTAGCACCCTAAAGGGTCAAGTCATACCGCCAATCACACTTGCCGAACGGCAACGCGCGGAACCGAAGCTGTCCAGTCGGTGTTGCCATACATCATGTCTTCCCAGCAGCGTTTTAAGTGAGTTTTCCGGGCTTCGGTGACTGTAACCTGCAAATTAATATCAGAAATATGTGTCTCGGCAGTGTATTTAGTGACAGACTTACGCGAACATCACGGTCACTGTCTGATAGTTCTTCCTCATCCACAACTCCCGGCGTCTCGTCTGTCAGTGCATTAACTATGTCTTCAACCGAGCCAGTCTGAGCAGAAGCTCCGTCGCTCACACGCTCCGACAGCTGGTCACTGCAACCATCAATCGGCGCTAAGGCTCCAACCTTTTCCTTGTACAAACGTTTTTACACGGTTTAAACTGTTTCCGTTTCCTTTTATTGTGCCGGTGGGTTCAAACGGTTCACAAACCGTTTGTACAAGGTTTAAACAGTTTGAAGAATTGAATGACGTTCAGAGGACTTTCTAGTAGAAATCTGGAGAAAAATTGCAATGCAAGTATATCTGAAGCATTCTAGAATCCTCACAATCCAAAATACGGAGGTGCTGACCATGCAGCTCTCGACTGGCGGGATCAATTCCAGATATAGAAATTGTTCTTGACTGATGGCGCATTGTTGCGCCGTACGGTCTGCTGACAGCCTGTGCTGTGGGCTCAGGATGTGCTGTTTTTGAACCGAAACCGGTTAAGACAGTAACCCATAACAACATGAACCAATATTGGAGAGATCCAACACCTGGAAAACCAACACGCGCACTGGTTCGGAATTACCCTGGAAATTACCGTGTAAAACTGTTTTAAACTGTTTTAAAATGTTTTCTAACCTTCTCCTTTTGTTGTGCCCAGATCCATACACGAAAAACAAAAGGTTGGAGCCTTAATCGGCACAGAGTCTGCAGTCTGCACAGTCCCGCGCGTATCTTCGGTGGGCCTCTCTGCGCGGACCGGAAGGACGGCACCACGGATTCCGAGTACGAGGACCTCCTTCGGCTCAATTCTTCTCCACTTGTCGATTCTGCCTCTGTATGAATGCCGGGGATGGAGTAATAAGGGGGAAATGGTTTCGGCGCAAATCAAGGAAAAACCGTAAGTCGGTAAGTGGCCGGTTATTCAGCAGCTTGTTCGCTTCCCGAATGAGATGTTTGCACATCAGGAACCTGCTTTTGAAGAAATGCGGGCAGGGACAGACCCAGTCTTGATATCAGTTGCATAGGTGCCGGATTCCCGACTCTCCTCTTCTGCGAGCTGCGCCAGACGTTCGGCCCTTCCTTTGGTGTTGGGGGCGCTCTTAAGCAGTTGGTGAACGACTTTTATCGACCCACTCTGCCTTGGCATCCACCTGCCAACCTGCAAGTGCTTGTGGCCGGCCAATCCGACGTAAACCACGTACGTATTCCAGTGTCCGCTTCACCCGAGGTAGAAGACTCTTGAAAACAATGCTCACGACAAGGTCCAGCCTAGGGCGATTGAACTCCGCGAGGTCTCGATGCTTTACATTTCTCCACAGGCTCTCAACGATCATCGTTGTTTTTAAGCGGGGAATTGCGTCGCACGAAGCTCAGTCCAAAGCGACCATTGTTGTGGGGTGTACCAGCGGTTCCATAGGTAAGCCCAGACCTGAGAAAGCCGTTGTTGTAACAAAACTCATACATCTGCCGAACAGCTCGACGGTGGATTTCTTCGGCTGAGATGTACGGTTCTTCTGGGTCATCCCGGGTATTTTGGGTGCTGATGCAGGTGCGTACGATACATCTCGATGATGTCGGCGCGAAAATCTTTAGGACAAAACTCGGAAAACATTTTCTTCTTGATTTTCGGTGGGTTGGGCCACACAGGAACGCGAATATCTCCTGTTTCAAGACGAAGACGGGAGGTATGCAGGTTTGAGAAGGTTTCTGCGAACGAGGTAAGCACTGTGAATGTGGCAGAATCGGACATGAAACTTACGGGTATTTTGTTCCCATTTCTTCACCCTCGCCCTCGTCCTCGCCATCGCCTTCCTCGTCTTCATCGGCATATACAGCAGTGACCCCCGGCGCCCAGGTCGGGTCAATGAAATCAAAGATTTTATGTGCTTTTCGGGATCGTATCTCGCCGGTGGCTTATTTTTCCCAAGACGCTCTCGACATAGGTGATCGCATGCCAGTAGCAAAGCTGGTTTTTGCTTGCGAGATTTTGGCTCTGCAAGCGTTGATCTCCGCGGGCTCCTTATCCGACAAGGTGAACATTATGTTCGGACAACGCTCGCTGATATACTCTAGAACATCACTGAGCATGCGAGTTTTTGCGCCTTCCGCCGCATCTCCGGTGGACACCGTGAATAGAAATGCGAAGGGCATGCCTGGCCCTTGGCTTCGGCAACAAACTCATAAACTTTGTACTGAGCCGCATTTGTTTTCCCTGATAATTCTTGAACAGCCATCGGAAAATAAGGACGTGAAAACTTACATGTCGAGTCCATCGCCAACTCTTCCTCTCCTCTGCCCAACCATCGACGACTTCCTTGAGAGCGAATGCTATCGCATGGATTCCTGGCTCCGCACGTATGGGTATAATCTCGACGTCGGTACCCTCCAATTTCTCCAAGATCATCTGCGCGGATTTAACCTGGTCATCATCCAGTCGCCAAGCCCCTTCATTTAACTCGCTCCAAAGCGCGTAGATCTGTTTCTGGGTCACCTCGGTACCGGGATTTTCTGCTAAAACACGCGTCCAGATCTTTAGGATTTTTCTTCAGCTTCGGTGGCGTGATGGAAAATAAATTCAAACTATTTACCGTCGCGGCCGACTCGTGCTTCTGGGCCTCTACAAAGTCGTGTATATTTTTGCTGATAGAGATGTCGACGTAATGCAGATGTGACTGATGATGTTTCAGCTTTAGTCTCTGCGGAATCTCGAGGTTATCGTCGTCAACAGTAATTTGCAGTGTTCCCTTGCACGGAAACCGAGACATCTTCATCCGCGTACGGCGCTTCCGGGGTTCATCGTGGAGCTGGGATTTCTTAACTTCATCTTCGTTCTGTGCACAGTAATACGAGTACGTCCGGACGGCATCGGACGCAGAGCTTTTCTTGGACTTCTTATAACTATGGTGCGTCAGTAAATATTTTTCAACTCAATGCCGAATTAACTTACATGAAAGGGTACCCGGAAATATCCCAGATCGCCTTGGCTATAGTATCGGCGACGTCCTTCCCGGATGCCATCCCCCAAAATTCGTAGTGGCGCTGTCTCCCGTCATCGAAACAAAAGTTTCAAACTCAAAAGCATCATTCTTGTGTGCCTCAAGAAGAGCCACGCATTCGTTCCAGTCCAGCGTTGTATGGCCCTGAACGGGCTGGACATTAGGACCGCGTCGGGCGCCTCCGGTGGCGGCCCTAGTGTCGCCGTCGGAGCGGCTTTTCATCGCGTTCCCCCGCCTGTTTTCTTT